>JAGDQP010027314.1:11140-25113 GCA_022664845.1 Lepisma saccharinum
CATTAGGCTCTGATATTTCATTTAAAGTTGATAGAACAATGTACGAAACTAATGAAATTCACTTTGACATTTAAAGAGAAATCTCAGTGAACAAATTTCGATTTATTGAGTAAACTTGCGTAGGGTGCATAGGATGCAACTGGCAATTCTAAATTATTTAAATATATAAAAAATCTTAAGCTATAGAATTTCGAGTTAAGTTGAACTCTTTTTGATTATTTTGAGCTATACATCATGAGGACTTCCTTCATAAAGACAGAAACTGAAAGTTTAATGTGACTAAATTGCTGGTTTGACGTAATGTGTTTTTCTGTTGTGTGTTTTCTTTTAGGGAATTTTAATTGCAATAGGAAATAAAGGACTGCCTGGAAAAACAAGTTCACAGTTACTACTCTTAACAGTATTCGACAATCAATATACGAAATACAGTGAAAGTTGTTACAGTAAAAACACATTATGTTACTGGGCATTCAGTTACATAATACCTACTACGAAATGCCTCCTATAAGCATTTACACGCTTCTGTTAACAATGAATGCATTCAATGGGCTGAGCGCTCACTGAGTTTTCGCCGAATTTGTCCTTTGAATGCCACTGAGAACTTAGGGTACTATGTGAGCTGCCGCCATTTTATAAGCCAACATTTTTACGCTCACTTGTGAGCCGGAAATTTGACGCCAAGAAGTAGCAGAAAACGTATCTGTTAAATATATAACGATTTCTTTCGTTGGGCGTATAGAAGTTAATAAATGATGCCCATGAGTGTCGAGATGACTTTAAAACAATACAATAAACCGTTTAAAGGAGAAACGTTACCTTTATTGATAAACATACATCGACAATACCAAGAAGTACGGAGCACTTTACAATATTCAGTTGTGCGTCGAGCTCTACAAGCTTCTTGTCATCCGAAGGATTTGCGATACCAGAAGGCTTACTGAGCACTCAGCCGCTCAGCCCGTGGAATGCAGCCAATAGTACCACTGTTGGAAGCACTTGTCTAGGCTACTTTAGATAACATTCTGAAGTACTGCGGCCGATCGTAGCCTTATGCACTCGCAAATTTCACTTGACTCAATTGTAGCATTATCCGAACTGTTTCCGCTGCTGTTTTGCGCAATTTAACAAAAAAACGTATCGCCGGTACCCTGTTGTAAGTGTGACATGTTGATGGCGACCATGTTTCTCGCGTTAAATGTTGTGAAAGTGCAAAAGCACATCTTCCGTTATCAGTGTTCTCTTTTCTACTGCCTCAATCCCCTCGAATGAAACGTATAAGCACTTTCCGCAGTCCTTCCTGTACATTGTTCCATCCATATACATCCCGCCCTCATTAGTCATTCACACCCATTATCTCGAAATTCATTGACTGTACCAAAACTTCATTGAATTGTTGCTCGACCATTTTGTTAATTCTTCATATTCACCACAAGGAAACTTACTCTCGACCAAAATTGGATAATTTTTTCTCATCTCTTGACATATTGGATTTAGGGATGTTTCATCGCAGTGATACATAAAAATAATAAAAGGATTTTCAATATTTGGGGGGAAAGGCTCATATGTATATTCTATTACGCATAGAAAGTTGTAAATTGCACTAATGTAAAGTAGAGACAATGGGCTTTTAGAAAATGTATGCATATGGAAGATCTGTACTACAGAAGCGAGAATTTGTAAAATTCAAAATTAACCATTAGAGTAACCAATCTTAGCAATATTAAACGTGCATAAAATAAAAAGGATGTTCGCGAGTGTGTTTCTAGAAGTATGAATTGATAGAACTGCTGTTGTTAAATGAATCCTGAGTTAAAAGCCATTCCTGGTAATACTGTAGTTTGCTCTAGGTTTGGGACATTTAAGAAAAATTCGAAATTTTAAGCTATCTGAAAGGGGCAAACTGCAAAAGAAAAAAAAACTGGCATTCATTCCTATTCCTATTTCTAGTTAATAGAACCTTCAAGCGTTATGTGGTTTACAATGAAAAATTCTGTTCATATCAGGCTGGCAAAATCCAGCAAGGTACGCTAAACAATTGAATTGATTATTGTAAAAAAACCTTCCTTCAGTTTTCCGTATTAAAAAAAAAATGTTCTACGTTGACAAGATAATATTTTTAGTTAATTAAAAATTAATTAGCGTCTAACCTAATATCGATGGATATGCATAAAGAAGATAATTCCTTTTCGTGTTTTCCCTCACGTTGAATACACCTTCGAGGAGGAAAACGAATTGCAATAAATACGAATATGTGACTTGTCATTAAATATCGAAGTATGCAGCTGTTAATACTAGGTAAAATTTTAGATATACTATTATACAGCTAGCAGATACAGATATTTCAGCGTGAGACTCCTGAATAGAAACACTTGCACATCTTCACCCTCTCTGTACGGGTAGCGTTTGTTGACAACTAAGAAACGCAATAGGTATCCACGCGGCAGAATTGTTCACTTAATTCTAACATAAGCTAGTTGAACAAGCTCCTGTTCGCGGTCCTTCTTTCTAAGGACTAGGCTTGAGACAAGAATATATGGAAGACTAAGGCGCGGCGGAGCGAGGGATTAAAATGTTCGTTACTGCAGCACATACCAATTTCGCAAGGTAGGGTTTAAGTACAGGTTATTTCTCAAGCTAACGTTGGTCCTTCGTCAACAAAAATCCCTCATTAAAACATAAAGTGGAAAAGTAACCCATCTTTAAAATCCCTGCTTTATATCTTCGGTACGGTGGATCTTTATAACGTTTCAGCTCTCTTAAACCCTTTTACAGTAACTTTCTCAAGAAATATAGTTTATGAAAGCAGAGAACTATAGACATATCTTAAAGGAATGATACTCTGTGTAACAAAAAAAATACAATTACTGAATAAATAAAGCAGTCAAATTAAATACAACAATTATTTAGTATAGATTAAAAAATATTCGATGTTGACATTAATAGCACAGAGAGAATATCAGATATTGAGGAGCAGTAAAAGGCAATGTTGGAACTGATCACTAATAGATAACTTCTTTGCCAACTTCGTTGGTCATGAGATCTGATTTTTCAGGCTTCCGTCTGAAAGGTTTGAATCTCGGCTCGATTCATGGATGTTTGTGAATTTCATAAAAAGCATTGCACTTGTATGGGGATGGGTTCAAGGTCATAGTTATTAAATATGACCTAAACAAAATGTATTATAGTGCGCCATTCTTTTCTATTTATCCATGGCTTAATAACTCGCACACAATACAAACATGCACATACACATTCACAGAGATAGAGAGGGGGGAGGGGAGAAATTGATCTTGTCCGCTTCTTTGCCATTACATTTCAAGTAAAGAAACACAAGCTAAAGAATGATTAGATATTTCCAATTCTTTCGTCCAAGTGGAAACCAAGGGCACCTACACCCTATCATGCATGGTCACGTCCTTCAACAATTCACCACTACAGCCTGCGTGTATCAGTTTCTATAAATCCTCGCGAATTCCCCCTAAAAGAATGTTTTTTAAATTTTAAAATAGCGATCATTATGGCCTTATGGCATCGTTTGCTCAGGCCGCGATAGGATAAGGTAAAAGCTTAGTGAAACTGAGGAAAACACTGGAAAACCTGTCAGGATAGTCGACTGTGGTTTCGAACCCACATGCCGATCTGAAATCACTTTATCGCCTTGACCACGAGGGTTGATAAAGTGCTTTGAGAGAACCGCACACCAAAAACACAAGTTGGAGCGGGGTAAAGCGAAGCATAGCCGTGCCGTACTAAACCCATGTATTTAAAAGGCGTCTCACATCGAACAGAGTGAAGAGCAGAAAAAACATACAAAATGCATGGATTAGTACTGCATCATTTTTCTCCGCTCCAACTTGATTTTTGGTATGCTGCCACCCTGACGCAATATTTGATTTGTTGGGCTCCAGAAGAATTTTCACTGGAATAAACTGAAATTGTTACGGACAGTGCCCTTGAATAAGCTCAGAGGAGTGGCCCAAGTACGAATCACGCCCAATTCAGCATTCTAAGGTTTCTCAGAATTTTCCTCAGTCCCAGCAGGCGAAAGTCAGGATGATATCTTCAATAGAAGCCCTGGTTATTACCTTCTCTATTCCTTCTCCCACGGCTATTACTAAGCTTAAGCCTTGACAGCCTGTAACCGAGCTGAGATAACTCAGCGGTACAACGTTGGCTTCGCATTCGGGAGGTCCTGGGTTTAATACCAGCGGCCGACCGTCCCGACTAAGGTTTTTCCTCAGTCATCCCGGCCAAATGCTGAGATAGTTAGTACCTTCAAACTAGATCCTAGACGTCCCCTTCCTGCATCCTTTTCCCTACCCTATTCCGGTATGAGTCGATGGCTGAAGGCAACAAAATAAATTCAAATACAAATTGACAGCCTGTACATCTAAAGTACTGTTAAGACCAGAAATTTCGAATTTAAATGAAGTTTTTCGATATAAGTGTAAACTGATAAGTCTCTACAATGATGTCAGAACGTTTTCGTTATTCTGCAATTCTCTCTCTTTACTTTTTATTTCTCTACTGGTGTAGATAAGCACTTCTATTTTTACTGATTCCTTCTAGTGATAATGAAATCCAATTTCTCTTAATACGTTTTTTTATATATATATTTCTTCGCATTTGCGAGCTGTAATTAGAGCTGAAAAGATAGGCAATAAATAGCTTACTTTTTCAGAAGTATGCAGACAATTACTTGCTGAAACATTTGCAAACAACACAACTCTTCAACACTAGAGCTTTTTTATATCCCTTAAAACATCTTTCTTTCTCTTCTGTGCTACAAGAAACTTGAACGAATTTAAATTCTTGTTCGCAAGGGAAAACATGTGACAGTTCGATAAATTGGGGTTACACAGGCACGGAAAACAAGACATGTCACCAACTATTTTTTTTTTTTTATTTTATCATTTCTCGTTCTGTAGTTTGATGTAAATTTATGATACTACAAATGCAAAGTTTCCTTCAGTAAAATATTAGAATATTTCCTTCAGTAAAACAAAAAAACATAAAACGAGAAATCTGTTATCGTGAAAGATTACGTGTCAGTCTTACAAATGATGGTAGCACTATAGCTACTTGTTTTCCCATCGCCCGTACAAAATACTGTAAGAATATTTTATCACGCAGCAAGCCTATTTCAGATGTTAATAATAAAAGGAAATTCTTCTTATTAAAATTATACTGCTGAAAATGAATAATAATGGTAGTAATAATTACGCTGATGTTTTCCCATATCATTTTTTTTATTATTGACAATTCGAAACATTTCATGATTTTTAAATTCAGATTAACTAATTTAATTTTATGAAATCAAGAATTATATCATATATTTTATTAACATTAGTAGAAACTAGTATTACAAAGTTGTCTTGAAAAAGATATATGAATTCTAATATCTTAAAAACTTTGAACAAATTCTAGCCATAAAAGTAAGCTAAAATTAATGAGTCGCGTATTTGATGTGGGCTTTGTGGTGGACAAACACCGGGTGCGCGGATTCTCAGGGGTTCTCCTGATTCCTCCTACTTTCTTCATTCTACCATCATCATCCATTCGGTCCATGCAAAAGTGCCTAAAGGTCTTAAACAAATCGACAATCACAATTCGAGTATTTGGATCTAAACTGAAATGGCGTACAATTACATTAAACCAATGAGAGGGGAATATAATACGCGCCAAACCTAGCCCTCGCAGCCTTTAGACTTGTACTAGGAAGGCACGACAGTTCGAATCCCATTGTCCATTCTGATTGAGTTTTACCAGATTTTCGCGAATTCCGAAATGATACCTGAATTAAACTCCTAACTTCTATATACCCATCCCTTTCGTGTGAAGAATGCTCGCCAGTGAGCGTCATCCCTTATACTGAAGAAAAATGTAAAGCAACGATCTCCAACAAAAAAGATGGCAGCACTACCTCCGTAAACGTCTAATGTATTTTTATCGTTGTACGAAATTTCAATGCTGCTCATACAAATTCAAGCCTAGTGTTTTCTAACTCCTAGGAAAGAAAGTTTATAATCAATTCAAGAGTTTGATCATTGCCTATTATTAATTTGTTTTGTTGATTGTTGGAAGAGCTTCATTCTTATAGGTTGATATTCACAACAACATTCAAGTGATTTCAACGATGAAGAAAACGAAAGTTAAAATTCGGCATTGATAAAACTTTTGAATTGATTTATAAACTTTCTTCCCTAAGAGTTAGAACACTCTAGGCTTGAATTTGTATGAGCAGCATTGAAATTTCGTGGAACAAAAAAAAAATACATTAGACATATAAGGATGTAGTGTGCAATCTTTCCTTGGAGATCCTTAAGATGAGTTTCGGCTATTGTTGCAATTCCCTCTCCCCTAATCTATGTGAATTAAATAAAATAATACTGCACTTCAATAACAGAATGTGCGTAATTATACCGTAGTACGAGATCAAGAAAAATCTGGTAAAAGGTCCCTATTATAAATTGGAACATTTGGTCAGTAAATTCTAAATTTTAGACGATCGATATAAATTTATCCTTAAATAAGCACTCAGTAGAGAAAATTAATATAATTATGTATTTAGAGTTTTCTGGGTTTATAAATGAAGACCTTGAATGAACTTTTCACCCTGGTTTCACATCAGTTAACTAGGGACTGAGCAGACCGCTGACTCTGGGAATTTGACCAAACTGGCAGACATGTAGTAAAATATCAGAGTGGTCTGTAAAATTTGGGCTGGGGCAAAGGTACGCCAATTTCGATGTTTGTGTTTGAAGTCAATGGGGGCGTGTTTTACTGTAAATTTGCATCGGTTTCGCCCATGTTTACTCTCCAAAACCTCTCGCTATCAGTAATTTCTGCTCTACCAGGCCTCGGAGGTACGTACCTAAGCTCAATAATCAAGTCCAGAGTGGACCACACTGTTATAACCACACCACGAAGTCCGTCAAAATTGACAAGGCATCGGATGCCAGAGTTTTGATTTTGAACCAAAATGAGCAACGATCCCGCAAGTAAACTACATAAGCAACCACGTGCCCAAATTTCTAGAATGAAATTTGACAATGTACCAAGTTTTACAGTCAATTTTACAGTATATCACTGGTAGATTTTTCAAACTCGGAGTTTTAGTGTAAAATGCCAAATAATTATGAAACTATAGGAGCAGACAGGAGTAAAACACACACCAGTACAATACACGATCGACGATTGGTTATCGCAGAGCAGAAACCAAGAACAGACGACAATGTATTCTCCTCCACCTCTGCAGGTAACAGTGTATAAAAAAAAATTCATCATTTCCCAATTTAAAGATAAGACATGTAATTTTTAAGAAGTATGACGACATAAGCAAGCAGTTGAATTGGAGTTCCAAAAAAAACTTAAGAACTCGTAGAAACGCCGTTCACAGGAAACCCCCTGGATAGAATACAACTATGGATTCAGTAACAAATTTTAGCCAGCTTCAATATGCGGACTTTAACAAGCGAATTACTGAATTATTCCACAACCCCGGTGCAAAAGTTGATATCAACATAAAACTCAAGAGAACGCGTCCAAAGGAAGCGAAAAAGTGTGAACGACTACGTAATTGACATGCAAGTATTATTTCACACATTTTCTCCATCTCTCTGGCAATTTGTAGATGTCCTCCCAGAAAAACTGTACATCTTTTCAGGTGGTTCAGTCATGAAGCCACTTTTCGACATCTTCGCAATTGTTGAACTGTTGCATGGAAAGTGCGTGGGACGTCGATGAAAACAAGTGGCAGTCGGAAGAGGCCAAGTCTGGTGAGTACGGCGGGTGGATCAAGAGTTACCAGCCAAGTGCAGGAATTGTGTCTATGACCACTTTCTCTGTTTATGATTGGACGTTGTCGTGCTGGAAAATAACTTTGCCGTGTCTTGTAGCCCATTCTGGTCGCTTTTCGATCAATGCATGGTTCAAATTTATCGTTTGTTGGCGTAAGTGAACGGTATAAACTGTTTCGCCTGTTTTCAGAAGCTCATGATAGACGACACGCTTCTGATCCCACCAAATGTACAGCATTGTCGTCTTTCCAAAGCGATTCGGTCATGCAGTCAATTTTAATGGTTGTAATGGGTCAACCCATGATTTTCTGCGTTTTGGATTATCGAACCATCCATTTTGCGTCTCCAGTAACAATCCGATACAAAGAAGTATTTCTATCATGCCGACAAAGCAAAACTTCGCACACCGTTTTTCGCTTTTCTATCTGTCTGTCGTTCAGCTGATGTGGTACTCCTTTTCCTACCTTCTGGATCTTTCCCATGGCATGAAGATGATCACAAATGGTTCGGCGACCAACAATCAACCTCTCTACCATTTGTTATTGAGTTTGCGTATCGTCTTCGTCTCACAATGTTTGCAATTCGGCATCTTCATTTTTTTTTTTGACCTGGTTGTTCTTTGTCTTTCAAGTCGAAATCACCACTTTTAAATCGTCTAAGCCAACGCACACAAGCGTCTTGCATTGGGACATTGTCACCGTTAGTTTCCACAAGTATACGATGGCTTTCACTCGCGTTTTAATTTAGATTGAACAAGAAAAGCAGTACGTGCGCAAATGCTCTTTATTTGGCTCGAAACTTGACATGTTTACCTCACGAAAAAGATATGACGCGAACTCGAAATCGTTTAAACATCAATGATGTTTTGAAAGGTACCGCCATAGCAACAAAATGACCTAAGAGACTGTGAACCAACCCTTGTTTCAAGCGCAATTTCTTTTTAAAAAGATATAAGAATTATTAACCGGCACATCTGGTATGACCGTGCTACATAGAACCAGTCAGTAAGAAAACTTTTCGAAAAGTCAAAGAATTGCTTCAAGAACTTATAGCTCTAGAAGCTACCAGATACTGTGTCTGAAAAAAACACAAAATGAAACAGGAAAACAAAGACAAAACTACTTAAGTATAGAGCAGTAAATTCTTCGGACGATTCATTACCTTTTCCGCCTCGATCACAGACTCCGAATCTTTTACTTCCGACTCGAGTAATATTCCTGGCGAAGAACTTCCTAAACTAAAAGAACAAAAAATGGTACCGCGGAACAACAGTAAACAACAGGTTGTATTTCGAAACTTCGGACGCAATTAAATAAATTGTTCTTACAACTACATATACATTCTAACAAATTGCCAATAAAAACACCTCTTCCCCATAAATTATAAACCAAAATTACAATAGAGGAAGAGGAGGTAACAATAATGGGAATTATTCCTACTATTAATATAGACAACAGAACACTAGATATCCCATTAATAGGCCATACAACAACTATCGTGGTAGTTAACAACTCCATCACATACAAAATTCAGGTAACCGTAGACGATCATTTAATCATTCCAAAAATAAAAATGCAGGTCCATCCCGTAATATCAGACAACCAAAACCTTCTTCAGGGTTATACTTCTGTAATGTTTACCCTCAAGGTTAGCAAAATTACAAACCTTCTCCTACTTACCGGCATTATCAATAACCACCGAAGAAGAAAATTTGCTGCTCGCCTAGTCAAATTCCTAAACATGTCAGTAGTGCAAGACTTGGTCAAGAAAATTAAACACACAAAATTTGTAGTGAGATCAGAGGCAGTTGCAGAGATTTGATCCAAGGTCCTCAAAACACCGTTACAGTGTGCAATAATGAAATGGAATATGTGACGATTAATTTAGGTAACTGGAAGCAAGGCGCAATTATTGGTTCTACGTTTCAAGTCTCCATAATTGAAAGTTATATGCTAAAGAATCCGAAAAGATTGCTACACTTAGAAACGGAATTAAGAAAATCTGAGAGTCAGAAAAAGTCAGAAAGTTCTGAAATTTCACCACGTGCCAATAATGAATTTTAACATAGCAAATCGGTTATTTTCACGTCTTTAGGGTGCAAGTCCGGTTCTCTTATAAAATTCTGATCTGGAATGACTTTCTTATGACACCAAAAACCAACTATTAATGTTAAATAATATAACAATACCTAGACACCTACATATTATGGAAGATACTCAAATCCACTACACAAATTTCGAAATTTTAACACAGTATGAGACCTGTCAAATTGAAACTTCCTTCGTACCAAATTTTGTGACAACCAGACGCATTTTTCTTCAAAATAGTGCAGAAATTGTAATTCCACTAAATTGATTGAGTCGAAAACAGGACAATAACAAGTTCTTGGACCCAATATAAAATTGCAAGGGAAATATGGAATGTTAATACTCAGAACTTTACTTCCAGACCATTCCATCGTCAACCCTGTGGAGCGCAAAATTATAATTCCTAAAAAAAAATCGGTAGGATCTTTGCGTTTACATTACTAAATTGATCTCTGTTAACGTTAACCATAGCAAGATGTTAGTAATGTAAACAAAGCATAACTTTGATAACTATGACCAATTAATATATTATCTAACAAGTAATTGTTTTATAGTGGACAAAACCATAGCGCACCCGAATAAATTCAAATTATCTTATAACGTATCGAAAAGAAAGAGAAGGGCAAATGAAGTCTAAGCGAATTAGGTCCTTACTAGTTTCAGAGCCAATATAATGGATTTTCCCACTGGTGTCCATGACTATTCCAAAGGTGTGTGGCTTATCTCTGTCGAACTTGTGGCTACTGAAATCTCGTAGGGGAACAAATGGAGGATAAGCGACTGAAAAGGATCTTCCAGTTTCAGAATCACATTCATAGTTTTCCTCATCGTTGCAGACCATGACGAATCCAACGATATATAGATAATCTCTGTTGGACTTGTAGTTACTGAGATATAGGAAGGACATAAATGGAGAATGCAAAGCCACTGAAAAGGACCTGCCAGTTTTAGGGTTACATTGATAGCTTTTCTCACCGTTGTATATCATATCTGTCGGACTTGTAGTTACAGATATCTATTAGGGGCACAAATGGAGAATACTAAGCGATTCAAAAGGACCTGCTACTTTCAGAGTCACACTGATCATTTTCCCACCGTTTCAGACCATGACAAATCCAACGGTTTATCATTTATTTCTGTGTGACTTGTAGTTACTGAGATCTAGGTGGACAAACATACCACGTGAAAATATATAGGAAAAATGGAGAAAACTAAGTAAATGAAAAGGACATGTCAGTTTTAGAGTCAAAGTCATAATTGCGCCCACCGTTTGAGATCGTGACGAATCCAAAGGTGTATGGTCCATCTCTGTCGTACTTCTAGATGCTGAGGTCTAGGGGAGGACAGACAGACAGACAGGACAAACCCTATATCTTCCCCTATTTCACTGACGTTCATAGTGGTGCGCTAATACGGTAACGAATGACTCTAAATAAATACTAATTTTATAATTATCTAAGTTAAAAGTATTTTGTTCCAGAATCAACAAACTATCCAACAACTGTGATCATAGTATTAACATTTAACAGTATGGAACACCGGGTTTGTCAGAAGAACCCACTCACATAGTAATCTCACAATCAGGAATTTAATTAAACAGGCGCTAGAGCAATTCTGGTAAACTATAATCTTTGTGTAGCTACCATATCAATTACATTTAGAAAAATGAAGAATTAATGTCAGATTCTTCTAGCGTAGGATTGAAAGATTACATCAAACATGACGATGAACTGAACAAGGAATTTAAGAAGTATTTAGAATCTTTGATTTCGTGCAATGTCAAAATTAACGCAAATTAAACGATTTGTGCATTCCGTCGAACAAAGCGAAACATTTTTTTTTATTTCTTTCAGGATCAATCTCATTCGGTTTATATTCTTACAATTTATATAACTAGCAGAAGCTGACCTAATTGGTAGAACACTTAAAACATCAAGAACTACTAACGGAGGAAATACGTCAAATGAAAGCTAGCTGTAATCAACAAATTTCAGTTATACAAACTCATCGATGCAGTACGTGGTATGTTGCATATTAAACCACGGCTGCTTTCTTATTTCAACAATTTTCAACGCAGACCAAAATTTACATTCATTTTCAGACTTTTGGCCAATAAGAAACATTCCACATTTTAAAGATTGCTTAAGCACAAAGCTTTATGAAGAACCAGGAGATTCTTAAAAATACACACTCTCACGATACAGCCATTCTCTTTTCAGCAGTGAAAGCATCCCTTCTACGGTATGAAGGTAAAACTACTATCTATTTCCTTCTACTCGAAATCCTAATTATCACTGAATCAAATATCCTACCCTTATACCTAATTACAAATTTAGGACTTATCATAGGAAACAAAGATGTCAAGTACAATTTTTTTTCACCTTTTCCTACAAATCAAATTCTGTATTACGAGATCGATGAAAATCCATGCAATTGGAACGGACTTATTTCTACCGTATATAAAAATTGTCATTCACTTTACGACTATAAATCAAATTGACTATTACATAACCGTTCAGCTATAAGTAAGTTATCCACACGTGCACTTCAAGCAACGGTAATCAAACAAGCATTTATTGTTCATCTGATTTTTAATTTAAATTTGTACTCAAAACAGTCATTGAAACAAGAAAAAGGCTTCAATCCACGATGAAATTCTTGCTGGTGAATTTGAGAACTGAGAATGTTTCTAACTTATTAGAAAAAGAAATGCGGTAGGAGAACCTAACAAAAGAATTGAATAGCCTTCGTCTCGACGCAACAACTAAAATCCATTAATTTCATAGAGAAGAACGATAGCTACATTTGGTTTATGATAATATTTTTTAGTTTTATACCTAAAGCAATCTTTGTGTTTCATTTCTGTATCAATGTTAAAAATGATCACACCCTCGTGCAACCATTGACAAAAGTGTAACCATTTCGTTCTAAAATTCTGATATTTGCTTCACTTCTATCCACATTCGCAACTAATCTACTTATAAATTTCAATAACAACTTAGGTAAACAATCACGGATTTTTACCGCGAATACCAGAACCCTAGAACATGTGTCATGAAAGTAATGAATTACTCTAAAACTTATCTGGATAAAAATCTAGATGAAAACTATTTCTCCAGCAGCTTTCTCTAACACTTCTAATCCAACGTTGTCTCCAGTAAATGTCTACCCATCATTTTAATATAAAAGAAAATTGGAACATGTCGAAACTTACCTAAAACACAGAATAAAAATTATTTAAAATATTGACTACAACAATTTAAATATTAACAACATATTAAAACAAATTAACATTATAATCCATCAGATATAACACAAACACAGAAATCTTAATCACCTTAATAAGTATACTCCAGGCTAACACATCGAGCCGCCGTAGCTAAGTGGTAGAGCGTTGGTGTTGCATTCGGGAGGTCGTGGGTTCAATCCCAGCGACCGACCATCCTGATTGAGGTTTTTCCAGGGTTTTCCCTAATCACACAATGCAAATGCTGGTACCTTCAACATAGTCCTGACGAACACCTTCCCGAATCCTTTCCTTCCCATATCCCGGCCTGAGCCTTAGATGCCTAAAGACCATAAATAAAATCCAAAATTCTAGGCTGACACCATGTACAATTTCAAACGCTGCAATAACGAAATTATCGCGAACTTCCACGCTAATAATATTGACATTTAATAGATCAATATACAGTCGGGTGGAAATTGCATCGAATTCGGCAGCACTATCTTCTACTAGTGTCCAGGCCTAGAAAGTTGCCTAAGTGCCTTAAATAAAATTGTAGAAAGTTCTACTTATGCTCAATACTTACGGTTTTCGAATTGTATTAACTGTGTCTACACCGATAATTACATTCCGCTTTGTTTAAATGGCCGAATTAATTGGAGCGCACCCTTTCTAGCAAATCTCGAAAGCTACTTCTCGCGTCCGATAGATCTATACTGATAATGATACTTACAATACAGAGATAAAATGAACAGTCTCTAGCAGCATAGGATATCCAGGATGCTCTATGCTGGTAGAATACTTTATAATTACAACTATATAAATAATATTCAATTTACTATTTCACTCTTCTTACCTAAC
>JAGDQP010027315.1:3023-25112 GCA_022664845.1 Lepisma saccharinum
TTTCTTGGCCCAGTTTTTTTATATGTTAGTGACATACCAAAGTGCTCTTTAACAAAAATAGTTATGTACGAAGGTGACGCAATAATTCATTCTTCTTCATTTATGCCAAATCAAGTAACTAATTATATCCAACGACACCTTGACATCTTAAGCCTTGGTTTAAACGCGGAAGACTAAAATTAACGCAAGTAAATTCAAAGCCATACAATTCACTATACGACGTAGCATGCCCGACACAGAATTATTTCTAAACCGTACAAAAATTGAGTGGGTCAAAAAATGAAATATTTAGGAAATGTATTAGACAGAATATTAACAGCTTCACAACACACTAGAATACTAGCGGGTAAAGCACACGTAAAACTATTTCAGCTAAGTTGACTTAATCGATGCCCTACACTGAACCTTCACAGTAAACTCATTTTCTACATGCTCGTCCGTCCCATTATGACATATGCAGCCCCGTCTTTGATTTTTGCTTCAAAATGCCATATTTTCAAAGATTTCAAAATATTTTCGCACAAAACCCATTTAAGTAACTGGTTTGAAAATTTCTCAGTGCAGTCAGCACAGCTGTTTATTGAACATGAGAAAAAACTACGAATCTGAAAGTTTACAAGCTTAGTAGCGAAGTACTAGTGGTGAATTCCGAAAGTGCTTTTATTAAAATGGACTCTGGCAACAATTTTGGTGGAGGGTTTGCTATATCTCTGTCTACCTCAGCATGCCATTCTCAACGAGAAAGAACCATGAGAAATGTTCAGGAAAATGTGACAACTCCATTGAACCCAGAGCAATTATGAAAATAAAAAAATAAAATAAAATAAATCTTACTCCTTCACTACTTCCATGCAATTAAGTACAGACTTTTAGAACTTGTCTTTAAATTTCAGGGTTGCTGGGTACGATGAAGTTGTCAAATTTTCCTGGACATTTTCGACTTGGTTCTTTTTCGTTTAAAATGGCGCAATGAAATAGAGACAGATAAAATTTAACTGCGTATACTGGTCTTCACCAAAATGTTACTAGAGCCAGTTCTAATATTTAAAAACAAATACATTTTCGGAATACACCATTAATATCTTGTACAAAGCTTGTAAACTTTAAGATTTTGAGTTTATTTGTCATGTTACATGAGAAGCCATGCTGACTGCTAATATCACCAACATATATTTCAAAGAGTTAGATAAATTGGGTTTTGTACGAAACAATACACATTTTGTAATAAATATTCTCCGACTCGTGCAAAAAATTTTATAACCTTGCCCGACTGATGATTAATTTTTAGTTTGTTAATATCTTTAAACATTTCCAATATACAGGACTTTATTTCGTGCAAGAACCTATGTGTTTTAGTTTATTAGTTACTTACTGCAAAATTGCGGATTGCGTAACTTTTGGGATACTCTGAATACCATACATAATTTTGCATAGCTGTGCTTTTTTAAATTGTGTTATCTTGAACTCTTTTATCCCAGTCTTCCGTCTTGTCTTCTATCACTCTATAGGTCATTTCGATTTATCACTGTTAAGATATAACGCTAAGTAAAGCGTATCCCCAGTGAACCGTCTTTAATCGGGTTTCTACTGTACTAAGCACACTGTAGCCAGATAGGCAAAATGACATGAGGGAAATAGATGGTAAACCATCAGTATCACTTCACACAAGAAACAGATGGTAAACAACCAGTACCACTTCACAGAAGAAACCGAAGGTTAGGCAGCGAAGTCCTTTGAAATTATTTTATACTGTAGAAAATATGTTGGGGTGGTCTATACTACAAGACCTTGAGTGGATTTGAAGGTGATTGACTTCGCCAGTATTACTCAAAATGCGTGAGCAATTAAGGACTATCCTAAGTGCTCAAATTAATGAGAGTAAGTGCGAAACGTAATGTGCGCAATAGAAAAGATGTATCTGTTTAAATGTGAACTGAACCAAACTATAGTTGTTTTTTTTATAGAAAACAATAGACTTTTTACTTACCAATCGAGGAGAAGCAAAGGTTTCGTTACGTAGATAGTTCCACTTGTTCTAGAAAGACACTGCATATAGGGGCAAGAAAAAACATAGTCTAATGGAACATAAGCTGGAAACGTGATTACCCGAGTCCTGAAGGATGTGCGAAACACCATTATTGTTAGCAGCATAAAGAATAAGAAAATCTCGGGAAGCTAGTGGAAACCAATTAAAACGTGTCTTGTTTCACAAGGTTTTAACAACTTTGCCTGCTCTAGTAATTTCGGCATTTTACGGTAAATTGCATTAATCATTGTATGATGAGTAAAAGTAAATTTCAAGCAATGTCTTTTCAATTTTATACGAAAACATACATAGCTCAACAAAGATTTGTTGAGCATTAATTGTCATTCCTAAAAAAATGAATATAAGCCGAAGGCTGTCGATAATTTTTTTTATATATATTCTGGTTCGGTAGCACGGTTAAGGCATAAAGATATATTTTTTCGATTCAGGAATTTTCAAGATGCATAGTTACATTGTTCCATAATAAACAATAAATGTAGAGTGGAAGCAGGCTTGGCAATAAATTGAATCAAATATTCAATGTGTTTGTGATATAAATAATTGATAGTTTGTCTTGACCAGAACCGAGTGCTGATCTAACTTCGAAAGTAATACGTTATCGATAAACTATTAAAGTCGCTGTCAAATAGTATAATGAACTATTGTCTAAAGCTTGAAGAAAACTTAAATAACTAACTAACTCTAGGGCTTATGGAACTCGGAAGTTCATTGCCGCAGTAACGAACGTTCGCTATTGGATTCTATCCTGGGCAATATCAAGACAGTTTTCATCACGAACACCTAATTCTTGAAGATCTCTTATCGTCCTCCCAACGACGTCTCGGTCTTCCCAACGGTCTCCTTGCATCCGGCCTTCCAGCCAGTATTATATAATCTTCGTTTTTCCCCATCCGAGTACATGGCCTGCCCACCTTAGTCGTCTCGATTTAATTATTTTTACAACATCTGGTGAATCCTAAAATCCGTGGAGTTCTTCATTATGCAGTCTCCTCCTCTCTCCAGTCATCTCATCCCGTTTCCGCCCGTATATCTTTGTCAAAACCTTATTTTCAAATACACGTAACTTATTTTCATCTGCTATGGTCGTACTCCAACTTTCGAAACCGCAAAATATTACCGGCAGAATAACCGTTGTGTATATTTTTAATTTCAATTTCCTTGATATTAATCGCGATGTTAGAAGTTTTTGGACTGAATAGAAACATGCGTTCCCCGATACTAAGAGACTTCCATTACCTCAATTTTGCTTGTTACGTATCCTCCCAAATATTTAAATTTGTTTACTTTCTCTATTACCTGTTCCCTAAAGCTTATGTTTTTATTTTCTTCATTCCATGTGTCTCGGCTTGTTATCATGTATTATGTTTTATCTATGTTTATCTGTAGACCCATATCATAGCACGCTTCTACTAAGACGTCGGTGTTGCATTATTGACTCAACGCTGTATGGATGATGATGGAATGATTGGTTGAATGAAGTAAGTGGGGGAAATGGGAGAGCCCTGAGAAAACCCACGTATATGGTGTTTGTACAACACATAGGGGGTCCACATTGCATGAGCAGGATTTGACCCGACGACCTCAAGTGGGAGATATGCCCGCTCTGACCAGTTTATTTAATTTTATTTATTAACTATTCATTATTTACACAACTAAATGATTACCACCAATTTAATAACACTCTAATACACCGCCCTTATATTACGGGCATATTATTTTTCTTTTCTATATGCTTCAATGCCTAAGAATCTCAAGTGTATTTGGTTGTATCTCTTTCAACCATTATGTTCTATTTCAATTAACAATATTTTAAGAATTTGAGCTGTTAACACCACTACAAAGTTATTTCTTATAACCTGAAAATAATTAAAAGTTAAACTTTGAATAATTTGTTCCAAGAGTCAATTTTGATAATTATATCTGACGATTCTTTGCATAATTAGAGTATAAATGACTTCGGTGTTGTATTTTGTCCAAGTTAGTACACCTATCGCATAAAGGATTCCATATAATTCACTTATTAAACAATATAATTTGGTTTCATAAACATTATGAACCATTTTAAATATCACTTGATGCAAATCAGGAATTCACAGTAATTGATCTTAATTATTCCCTGTTTGATTGAATTTGTTACTTTGAATGGTCTGATTGAAGAAATTTAGTCGTATTCGCGAACAAAAGTCTATGTACCATGTTAAAAGATGGCATATGGACTTTTGTTCGTGCATACTCTTCAGTTATTAAGACCATAGTATTTTTTCTTTCTTCCATTAAATATAAGTACAATTGTTTCACATTCCACTCTGCGGTGGGCGTTTCAACTATCGATCCGTAAATAATTTCAATTAACGTATTCCGTAAATGTAACCATTGAGCCAACACCGCCCACTATACAGATGAGAATTGCTTGCCATAATTCTTTGATTGGGTTTATTTTTCCCTTTTCTTTCATATTCGTGTTTTATCCAAGCTCATTTTTGGATTCACAATTCTAATATAAATTCGACAGGTTACGAACAGATTAATAATTTTAGGGTTGATACTTGGGACTATTTGTTTTTAATATTAAGCTTTCTTTGCGATTCCAGGCTCTTTACTTAAATTTGTTGAAGGGTTATGGACACACAAATGTACAAGTAATATTTACATTTGTTTCACTGTTTCCTTCCACTGTTTAGTGGAGACATAAGGCACCCTGTGATATACATCGATCCATGTTTATGTTTCGAATTCCTGGGAAGTGGCAGGTGCTCCGATCGTCAACTTTTCTTTTTCCTAAAATACAATATAACCATCTATGTATCGGAGTCCCTCAATGGAACAGTCTCTTATTTCATTTTTTCTGCTTTCCTTAATTTTCTCTCTCTTTCTTTTACGTTCCTCCCTCTTCAAACGCCATACTTTCACTCTTTCCGACCATCGGATATTCGGATCCGGAACCTCTGAGATCCTGATATCCTGATCCTATTGGATCCGGATCTGGCCATACCTAGACACGATTTTGACACCATTTGATTGGACCAAGATTCGATTATCGGGGAGCTGAATTAACTTAGTCTGTTAACTTGGGTCAAAACCGGAGCCCGAGTCATTCAGGTCAAGTTTAGGACCGATTAATTCCGATCAAATTTCGAACCTGGTCACCAGGTAAACCGGGTCACTCGGGTTAAGTTTCGATCCGGGTCTGGCCGGGTCACTGAAAGTGACTCAGTTTAGCTATTTCCAATACTTTTCCTCTTACCGGGACGCCGGGTTATCTCCTCAAATCTGGGACTGTCCTGCCTTCTACACAACATGTACGCCTATTCTATATGTCCTGCAAATTCCCATCAAGCAAAATGCAGTCCAAGACGGAAAATGGTTCAGGATTTTGGTCGGTTCGGCATCGGGGAAAGTCGGGATCCAGGCAACTAGTCGGAAAATAGTCGAGTAGCCACAACTGGTGTTTGATCGTCAGTCCTTTTTCTAGCCGCCGTCAGTCCCTGACTTGCCGGCATAGGGACGAAACCTCGACCATCCCTCAGCACTTGATTCTGAGAAAAAAATGGTTCCCCGCTCATTGGCTTAGGACGGAAAAAGGCGGAAACCCTTCTATTCCCTGATGATCGAGAAAACAGTTGGGACCCATCTATTCTTGATGATCGGGATATAAGTGAGATCCCACCCGCTTCCTGGTGTCCGGAAACTTCTGGGGATCTGGCCATTTTCCGATCGTTTTAACCTGGAATCTATGTAAATCGATTACAAGTAATCGTAATCTTTTGAGAATAAGGCAACTTGAATTTATAACATAATATCCTGAAAAGAAAATATATATATATATTGATAAAAGTAAGTCCTCACTGACTGACATAAAAGCGTCCACGCCAAGTGGTTTAAGTCAGAAACGAAATTTATTTTTGATCCGGCTTGAAGTAAACTATTTCACTGATTTTCGGTAAGGGAGCATGTTTTGAAAGTAGAAATAAAAAGTGATTTACTTAAAAAAAAACAAACAGATAAATTCGTAGCTCTGATGTGAGATCGAAACCGATACCCTCAAGGTATATATCCAGTGTTTTAACCGCTAGATCATACAGCTAATACAGCCCGCTGCTCGAAGGCGGCTTCAGAGTCGAGTGAAGCTGCGTGCAACAGCTAGTAATAATAATAAACAAGAAGTTCCTGAACCCATTACCACCTTTGTGTTTAATAAATGCAAAGAATGTGTTTTTTTCTTCCCCATCTTTTACCACAAACACAACACATTTATACTCATCATTAAATGGAAGACGATCCCTATATTCTCTAGATTTTGATATTTCATTTCATAATTTTGAGTTAAAAATACAAAATAGATACAGAAAACATAATCAGCACCACTCCAGCTGAGCTGGGATGCGTCGCATAGGTTCTCATTTTTATATTCTAGAAATGAATAAACATTATTTTGCAATGGAATGTCGATAATTGATTTACATAGATTTCAGGTTAAAACGATCGGAAAATGGCCGGATCCACAGCCGTCCCCGGACACCAGGAAGCGGGTGGGATCCCACTTATTTCCCGATTTTCAGGAATAGATGGGTCCCCGCTGTTTTCTCGATCATCAGGGAATAGAAGGGTTTCCGCCTTTTCCCGTCCTAAGGCAATGAACGGGGAGCCATTCTTTTCTAAGAATCAAGTGCTGAGGGATGATCGAGGTTTCGACCTTATGCCACCAAGTCAGGGACTGACGGCAGCCTGGAAATGGACTGACGATCAAATACCATTTGTGGCTACACGCAGACCATCCACAACTATTTTCCGACTTGAAACCATGGTTCCCGGGTTTTCCTGACGCCGAACCGACCAAAATCTTCAACCATTTGGCGTCTTGGACAGCATTTTGCTTGATGGGAATATGCAGGACATATAGAATAGGCGTACATGTTGTGTAGAAGGTAGGACAGTCGCAGACTTTAGGAGATAACCAGGCGTCCCGGTGAGAGGAAAAGTATTGGAAATAGCTAACCTGAGGCACTTTTCTTGTGAGCCAGCCTGATCCGATTCGAAGTTTAGCCCGAATGAGCTGGTTTACCTGGTGACCAGGTCCGAAACTTAATTAGAATTAATCGGTCCTAAACTTGATCTAAATGACTCTGGATCCGGTCTTGACCGAAATTAAAAGAGTGAGTTAACTCGGTTACCCGATAATGGAATCTTGGTCCAATCACATGGTGTCAGAATCGAGTCAGGGCTTGGGCAGATCCGGATCAAATAGATAAAGATATCAGGTTCTCATAGGGTCGGGATTTGAATATGCGATGCTCTGAAAGAGTGAAAATATGGCGTTTGAATCAGCAGTAAAACGTAAAAGGAAGAGAAAATTAAGGAAAGCAGATAAAATGAAATAAGAGACTGTCCCATTGAGGGACTCCGATACATAGCTGGTTATATTGTACTTTAGGTAAAGAAAAAAGGTGATCTAAATCTAGGAATCCGATTGGAGCACCTACCACTTCCTACGAATCACAAAACATCTATCGAAGCACAAAACATCTATCGAAGTACATCACAGGGTGCCTTGTGTCTCCAATTTTAAAAAAAGTATTTCTCGCCATAAGCGGGCTTTAATTACTTTAACTTTCACTTCTTCCTTTATTACTCTATATAGTAGTTTATCTCAACTACATTAAGCCCTAAGTAAAATCACGCACACAAACATCCATGGCCGAGGCGGAGCTACGGAGGCTCGGTATAAACTCGTTGTGTATCTATGTTTAAATTGTTTGACTCGATGTTACCCGCATAGTGACGTCAGGCCTGGGAAAGGAAATTTTCTGAAGATTTTGTAAAATCACGTCCAGGCATGGAAACCTGTTTCCGGAAACATTATTGGCCAACCGTTCCCCGACGTGTTTTTTTTTGTGTGTGTTTTCTTAATGTTTCTGCTATTATGCAGGTAATTATTTATATGAGAACAAGAAAAAAGTTCCTTTGAAACAATTTTAAGGTAAGTTTAGTTTCGGAGATTGCTCAGATGAATGTAATAATACTTTTTCTATTGTGATTTGCTAAGCCGATATCGCGTACGTGATTGTGTGTCGAGACATCACGTCGCCTTAAATTTGAGCACGTGTAGCTCCGATACTATGTTTCTCTTTTAAAAGTTCACGTTATGATACAAATAATCACACCTCGAAGTTTCGCGCCATTTTTTCAAGGATAAACTGTATACACTAGGACACTTCCTAGAATGCTAGTAAATTTTCCGCTTTTTAAGATTTTAAATAAGAAAATAAGATTCTAAAACTTTTCTACTTTTTCTGAGCCACCTCCTCCTCCCTCCTCCTCCTCCTCCTCCTCCTCCTACTACTACTACTACTGTCAAAATGAGTAATACTTCACCTGCAACAAAAACTACTACTAGTTTAACTAGTAATATTACATTAACTACACTAGTACTACAACTAAGATTACTATTGCTGCTAACGCTATAACTACTGGTTGTAGAACTACAAAACTACTACTAGTAACATAATCACTACTACTACTACTGCTACTATTACTAGGCCTAATAATAACAACAACAAGAAAAACAAGCCCCGATTTGAATCCGTGGCCCCCGATGCGCAGTCAGATTCGTTATCACCTTAACTACCTTAGCTACAGCAACTCTACTGCTACTACTACCAATAACGATACTAATTTAATTTATTGATTTATTTATATGCTATGAATAGCACAAACACGCCTGGAATACAACTGCTGTTACTGTTTACAAAGCTTACAGAAGATTACAAATGTATGTTTCATGAGGAAGGAGAAGTTTCATCATGTTTCATGATGACATTTTATATTCGTGGGTACAGCCAGTTCATGTTCCATAAGTATCAAGTAAAAAAAAGACACAATACATTACAAGAAAAGGATTAAAACTATACACTAAAAGAAACATAAATCTGGTATGATATGTATACTAGTAATAATAATGATAATACAATTACAACAATAATTGTTCTTTTTAGTTTTGAAATAGTAAACATTATGTGTTTTTTTTTTCAGTTCATAATTTGTTATTTTTTTTCCTTTTATTTTCTTATTCAAATATAACAGTCCCTTACACTTACATAATTTAAAGCTGTCCATTTATGTTCGTTGCATGAAACAAAGCGAGTTTCAAGAAATTGCTATTTTGGTCATATGTTTATAAAATTCATCAATATCTCCTACCATTAGTGTTACCTATAAATTCAGTATCGTTCAATACCTAGTGTTGTTCAAATTGCTTCTATTTAGTTAGAGCTAGGTGCGCTAAACGTTGCTTAAGGATTATTCGACATAATACAAAAGCTCTGAGAGGCCTACGTTACCAAGCAACTTACTTAGCAGTGTTGCCGGCCTATTTTTCATAAAAAATATTTTTTGTCATATTGCTTCCATTGTTTTAGTCACAGCAGCACCATACTTGGCACAAATATTGTCTCAATAGGAACATACTGTGGACGTGGACGTTCCCGCTCCCAAGGAACCCCGTTGTCAGTGTTGCCAGCAAATTCCAAAATATATGTCATGCCGTGAAGTGTATAAACATGGCATGAATGTGGTGTCGTTCGAATAGTAGTCCAAGTGTATGAGTAGAAACAACGGAAAATTGTTGAAGGCCATGAGCATGTCTCCCTGTGTAGTACGCACATGAAAATTTGCTAATAATTCATTATAATTGTTTCTGTGACGGAAAAGACGAAATATAGTAGCAAAAAATTGGGTGTATATGTAGAGGTAAGTTTCCTAAAAAGCGTGAGGCTCTCCCCAAACTACTTACATCTAAATTCCCTAATAGTTGCAATTAAGTGTTTTTTAGTAGGGAAGGTCGGAAATCAATAGCGAACAATGATGTGTATAAGCATAGCCGAAACAGTCTTGTTGTACTTCAGTGTTGCCAGCACATTTTTTAAAATAATCATTTTCTCATATTGCTTCCATTCAGCTACACCTAAGGGCGCCAAACTTGGCATAAACACTATTCGATACAAATACTGTGGATTTTCATGAACATAAACACCGCAGATGTCAGTGTTGAGAGTCTTATTTAATAAAAATAATGATTGCGTGGCTCAAATGCTATTAAGGGGACGGATACTGTGAGTGTTAGTAGAATTACAGATGTAACTTATTTATTTTACGAGATCTGCCCACATAACATTTTGACCTGATCCAAATGTGAATCAAGATTTTTGACAAGTGTGCCAACTTTATGCAAGCATAGCAAATCAAACCAGAAAGGTTTAAACAACGCAGAGTCATATAGTCTAGTTTTCAAGAATCGAGGTTGAAATAGTGTTGACAGGACAAAAATCACAATCAGGTTTCAAGCCCTCAACTTGTCATGTCAAGGTTACTTCGGGGATTTTAATGACCATAACAGTTTCACCAACAGTGACAGAAATGTATTGCAATTACATAATTTTTATAGTAGTTTCGAAAAAATATATACTCATTACTCCCTGCCATTATATATATCATTCTCTAGTCTTCAGTACACTTGGATTTTTTTCTTGAATACTGTTGGATTTAAACCTGAAACCGTCTGATTAATTGTTGTCCGTCGTTTAAAAACCTACTCTACTCGAGCGCTTGTTGAGAGCGATAATCGATTATACACTTCATAAACTCCCAACTGGAATGTAGAGATAGTATGTTGAATACAGAATATGTTTAAGCAGAAAATGTCTAGAAGTTTTACTCTCCACTGTGATTTTTCACCAAACATGGCGTTATTCAGGTTTACTTCACACCTTATTGAATGCTGGGAACACGTGCTTAATGGCCGACAAACAAAAAATGTGCATTTGTTGCCGTTAATGTCAGTTGAATGTCTATTACACAGTAAAAATAGCTGTGTTAATTCAACACAATTCGGTGTCTCAGCGTGACTACTACTTGTGTGTGTTAAATCAGCACAACATACGGTGTTGATTTCGGTACTTGGAGAAAAAAAAGTTACGGCTGCAGCTAGATTTGAACATGGGTTGTGCAATTGGAAATCGAGCGTCTTACCGACTTCGCTAAATCGTCGACTCGTGTTCAAATCACATTGCAGCCATGACTTTTTTTTGCACAGTACCGAAATCAACACCGTGTGTTATGATGATTTAACACACAAAAGTGGTAGTCACGCTGGGACACCGCATTGTGTTGAATTAACACAGCTATTTTTTTTTGCAGTGTACGTGGAATCATTTTAGATTAGCTGATACCTACGCACATTGCAAGTGAGCATTTCATGTGCTCGTTTGGTACTAAAGTATAAGAAATGTTTTTGAACCTGTTGAATTTATAGGCTAGTATTTCTTTGCTTTTTTTTTACTCACTGCTGTTTACTCGAGTGTCTTTTACTTTTAAATGTTTAACCTTCTGAGAACATTACTAAGCTGATTACCTATTACAACTTCTTGTAAAGGATACATAATGATCATATTATCATTTAACATTTCAAATTTTAGTTGGAAAGGTCTTGCCAAGATCAGTACAACCCTGACTCAGTCGTTAGACATGCAGAATTTTTAAAAAGAAGTGAGGTGGAGTTCAGTCGGGGAACTGTGCACATAAGCAACCAACAGGTTTCAGTAACGGGCATCATATTTTTACATTCAATGTTCCGTTGGACATTTGCACTTAGAACTTTCCAACGACACCTCAATCGCCCTTCCAGGCCTAGTATCTCCATACTTCAAATTCCTTCCTAAAACTCAGGATCCACCCCTGTAATCAGGTTGAAGAATATGGGTTTGACCTTCTCTTGCATAGAGAATCCGAACGACAAAGCAACCACTCCCCGATTCCTGGCATTTCGAAAGTTTAAATTTCTCTCATCCGAAAATTGGCATCCGCCCCTTTAATCTGGATGAATGACACGAGTTTGGAATCGTCTTCCCGAGGTTTTCCTAACGACAACTCAACCACCTTCCTAACTTTAGTAGATCCAAAGATATTAATTGCTCCAACCTATCTCTCGAACCGACTCTGCCATCTGCATCAATGAGACAGTTTAACTCTCATCTTGCCAAGACCTTCGGAGCGACAACTGAAACACCTTGTTATTCGTAGTAGTTCTAAAGATATAAATTGCGCTCTTATTCTTAGAACCGCAACGCAATCTGCCTGAATGAAACGGTTTTGAACTAGTCTCGTCGAGACCTCTCCAGCAACACCTAAATCACCTTTCTAGCCGCAGTAGTTTGTAAATTTCAAGTTGTCGACTGACTGACAGTCGGACCGAGCGTGCACGTACCTTCACAGCCCTTTCTGCTGAAACCTAAATCCGCAAAGCTGAATTTGTTGGAAGAGGCCTCAATAAAAATCTTATTTTCATTTTATTGTCAGAATAACAAACTATGACTTAAGTCGCAATTCTGAGACATGACGTACGTCTGAAAGCATTCTTCTGTGTAAAAATGGGAAATGAACGATTAGGAATTTAGTTGCAAAACGTTCCAAAATTAGCCTCAGAAAACAAAAAATCTTGTCAGGATATCATGTGTTGAAATCCAATTTTTGTATCTTTCCAGACGAAGCGATGATCCGTGTTCTATACTAAATGTGCTTACAATAGCAAAATTCCGTGATAACAAATTCTAATATGATTACAAAATTATTAATTAAAAAATATTACTCTCATATTTAGAACATTTTGTCTAGGAGGATTAGTTGGTTCGCTCATCACCTTTGGTTCCAGTAGGAATATGAATGATTTATAGATTATAGTTCACTTTCAACAGTTGATCTCTTTCTTAGGAAGGCAATGGTAAGACATAATCGACTCATTTTATCCACTCAGAAAACATTGTACGGTGTTAATTACACATTTATATGTGTTACACTCGAAGAGGAATTATTATTTTTTTCAGTGATAATTGAACATAATGGACGTTTATTTAAGCAATATAGTTGGGTTGGAAATTTTGTTGTTAAATACGATAAGTTAGGAAATTTAAATTGTTCATATCGGCTTTTTCTTCTTGTGAGAGAGCTTCGGCTCATAGGCTTTATTCCATGATGAACACCAAACATTAACGTCATTTACCGAATTGCCGTAGTTTTGTTGGTACAGCGTTGGCTTCGCATTGGCGACTGCCTGCTTTCGATCATTTGGCTGAGGATTTGCCACGGCTTGTCCCGTCACGCCAGGCAATTGCGGGATGGTACCTACAAACTAGGCCATTGCAAACTTCCTAATATCTTCCGTCCTGCCCTATCTCGGGCTGAACCTTAGACGAGGAAAGGTATAACTACATTTAAAAAATAAATACTTATATTTTATTAGTTATAGGCGAGATATGGCAGAAGTTCATCACGTGTGTGAGAGATTACCTTCCTCGTCGACTTAACCTTCCTCCCTGGACAGAGAAGGGCCTTTGTATACACACAAATCTAGCAGTCGCCTGACAAAACTGAAGAAAAACTCAGTCAGTATGACCAGCACCGGGATTCGAATCTGCGTCCCTCCCGATTCTCGATTCGAGTCCTCGACTTTGTTCACAGAGGTAAGGGCTGAGTTTTGCGTCATCATGTTCATTAGTATCAGATATATTTATATTTAACAACTCTATGCACAAGTATAAAATGCTTGCTACGTAGGTAATTCTATTTGAAATTCTGATTTTCGTAACCTTACATTCCAATGGTTTCTCCCTATTTCTGAAAGGCTTGGGAAATAAATTTCTCTTTTAAAGCAATATTTATTCGAAGTTCTTGAGATCGCTAAAATATATTTTTACTGTACAGGTGGCGGAAGTTGGCGGAGTTTATCTCAGTTTGAAACAGTAGTGACGAGCGATGGAATTTAAGCGCACTCAGATGATAACGGAATAGCAATGAAACAAAATTAAAGCAGATTTAAAATTCAACAAGCTTCCTTGTATAGTTGGTTATGAAAGCAAGCTTGACCTGGACTGGAATCAGGATAGTTATAGCAACCAGCAAGAAGAATGTTCAAGCGGGTCACTTATGTTAATCCAAGAAGTTTATTTAAAGCTAAAAAAAAGTTTGTTACATAATATATATCTAGTTTGACAAACGCAAAGAAATTGACTGACTCAACCTTGATACAAGCTAGCATGCTATCCGGGTAGTTAGCTGCAGAAAAGACGAAACTTTTAAATCCTTCGCCCACTTTATTAAATTCATATCTAATTTCAAAACGATTATCTCAACTCCCTCCATAGAACCGCGTCTGAAGTTGGGGCAATACATCTAGACAAGGCTCTAGCTTACATTAAGCATGCAAAATTGTACCAGAGCTTATGTTTCTTCTATCCTGTTCCCCATATGATGGTGATGTCAGAAAGCGATGATGTCATGTTCGTAGGTGCTGATAAACCAAGATGGCGGCCAAAATCCAATATGGCTACCATGACGTTCGATAGAATTGTAGACTTTAATTTAAATAGGCACTGCTGCTGTACTAATCATCATACAATTATGTTTCGCACATGGGTTTCTTCAGTTTTAAACAGGCATTCAAATGGTACTACTTGTGTTAGACTTTGACGTAAGAGAGAGTAGCTGTGAGGGAATTTCAACAAATATTCTCGCTGAAATTTCCCTTCGCGGAATTTCACGACCCATAGCTTCGCTCTCCTTGTAGTCATCATAAATCCAAATATTACTAAAATATAACACTTTATGGATGACACATTCACCAACTTTCACTTCATTTGGAGCAATGTGTGGGAAGAAAAAAAAATACTTCAAGTTCTTCCTATTTGTAATTTTGTGACTTCCACTGTAAGGAAGTAGTATTTTTACAAAATTACCTAATTGTGCATTACTTTACCAGAGCCAATGTTAATTCGGTTTTATTTCCTATGCCATGGTGGTCGCAAATGAATGACGTCATGTTCGAAGATAGTGCAAATCCAAGATGGCGGTCAAAATCTAATATTACTACCATGAGGATGAATATTTCATGGAAATTGAAAATACATTATGCCGTTTTTGAAAAATGATACATTAAAATTGGAAAATACAGTACAAATCTATACAACTTTACAGGAACCTTTCAACTGATTTAAATGATAAATGAAAACTCGAGGAACTTTAACAAAAAAATGTCTAAATGTATGTATAAGGTACATGTAAATTCAGTTGGTGAAGAAAAACTAGTTCTCACTTAAGACTCACAACGACTCGTGATTCAGAGTCATCACCAAGTGTGGTTACTATGATTGTACAAACTAGCGAACTGATTCTGAATTTCTAGACCAAATACCACATTTATCGGTGTGAACATTTCCATATTCTTCTACATTACAAGCACAAAATGTACAACAAAGTGTTCTTTGTTTTTTACATCCACAATTCTGAGTGGTGCACTTTCGGCATTTGCAAGGCTGCACAAGATCAGGTGGACTCGAACTTCTTGTGATAAGTGTAGGTTGAAGCCCATACACATCACTTTTAGAGAACCCATAGAGGGTTGGATCCTGATTGGGAATAATCAGTGTTAAACCGTTTCGCCACATGTATGTCTGGTACACGGCACGCAAATTGTCATACCGAAAACAATGTGAGGTGGCTGATAGCTTAGATGGTGAATCCATCACTGACGTCTTTATCATAAACTCTTGAAACCGAGAGTCGTCATTACTGGTCTCTTTCTTCCTCAGAATTGCCAAATAAAGCATTTCAAGTTGTTGTACATCCGCAGGCTTGGAATAGCATTGAGCGGCTTTAAAGCTGCATCGCCCATCTTCTTTACTATTTTAAATACATTTTTTGTTCCAATCCTGCAGGTTGTGTGACAACCAGTAAAACTGTGGAAAGCAGGCATTATATCACACAAGTCATTGCCTAACGCTTCAGCAACTGAATATATGGCTAGATTTTGTCGTTTTGCTGTGCCGTAAGTAATCCACATGGCTTGACATCCAGTCCTTCTAAAGATTTGCCACAGGTGGATACCGAGAATAAATACATCAGTGTCAGGACTATGCACGATTATTGAGATGCTATTATTGTTACAACTTTGGCTAGCAGATGCGCATGTAAGTATATCGTGGTGTCGGCTTCTACATGGTTGTTTTCTAATTCCGGGACAGGTGTCTATGCTGATTTCGTTATTTATTTACATTCTTGTGGATTATTGCAAGTACTTCCTGTCCATCTTAGAGTAAGTTTACAGCTTCATTTCTCCATTATTGGCCAAGGAATCGAATAAAGTTTATTTTGTTCTCATATGAGCTTAAGTATCGTTTCCACTGCTTTGGGAATTTGGTGTTAGGTCCTTTTATTGCAATCCGTAGCGTGTCATCATGGGAAGCACGATGGAACCTTTCCGAGTCCTTAACATGACAGACATCATAGCGATCGAAGACAACATCCACTCAATTAACAGCATAAGTCCGTGAAGTGAACGGTTTAGTTAATATTTTCAGTAGTTAGCCTGAATAGTCACCGCGAATGTATCAAATTCGAACATTTTCTGAACTGATTATACTAGCGCCATGCCGTCAAACTACTGTATTAGTAGGAACTTTTAAGTCTGCTTCATCTGTTGTTCTGCACATGGTTTCTGTTGCTATTGCATTCATCAACGATGCCTTGTTTGCTTTTCTCATTACGCCAAACCTATCTGATAAAGCTGGAGGGTATGGGAGAAACTCATATTTGAACAGTTCCTTAAAGGAGTAATTTCGCTCTGAAGCTAAGAGAAGTGTGTTCATAGATTTTTGCAATGTTTTCTCAGTAGTTACATTAATGACTTTAGATCTGGGAGAGATAGCATGGCATTCAGTGAAGTTGTGTAGGTTTGTTCTTTTGATGACATCGTGCAAGCTTTTAACTGGATTAATGAGCTCTCATCTCTGAATTCTTCATACATATTTCTTCCCTTCTCTTCCAGAGTTAACAAAAAATTAGTAATTTCAGAGTTAGCAATAATTCCATTACTAATGTTCCGCAATCCTACTGAAGCATATTCCATGTTAAATGGGTTGTCTTGTTCTTTTAAGTAAGCTATCAGCTTTTGAACATCTTCCTCGTCTCTAGCAGCACGGTGTGGCAACCACTCGTCATGTGAAGAATCTATATCTCCAGTAGCATCGCAATCCGATCCACATGCTTGGCGAAAGACTTCTTTCATAGCAGTCTTCTCATGATGTAAGAGTTGCCACTTTGTGACAGCTTCACTTCTAGGAGACATGCCTGTAATCCCCCCTTGGACTTTCGATGATCGAATGAGGGTCTGCTCAAGAGCATGGTCTGAAGCAACTCTGTTGAATTTACCAGCTGAGCGTTTAATGGAGAAGTTCACCGCTTAAAACTCATTAAGCACATCATTTGGAAGACGCATCATATCTTGCAAGTATACTGTCATCCAGCGTGCATAATTACAATGATTCAAAATGAAGAAATATGGAATCATCTTCTTGATTGTTACTAGATGGAGACTCCAGTTGCCCTCTCTATCGGCCCGAATGATGTCTAGCAGAAGTTCCATCATCCTACAGTACTGACACCAGAACCGAAATGTGTCATTCAATGTAGAACACTCACTTAGGAATAAATACAGTCTATGCTGTAAATTCTTAACCTTTTCTAATGTTTCGGATTGTTTCTGGAGCAACAAAGATGAATCTCTCTTTTCCACAAATTCTCGAAACTCTAAAACGGACATTATTGTTTCTTCCATAATGTCTGTCTCACTATCTTCGAAACCCTTGTAATATTCTTCCCACTGCAATCTTATCAAAGCTTTGTAAAATATTTTGTGAGCTCGAACACCCCTATTGTATTGATTGCCAGCAAGAATTGAAGATAGAGTACATTCACCATAAACACTAGCTTTTATAAGAACACCTTCAAAACCACTGCCAGATATATATTTACCAAGAACTGATAGCCATATTTTCACAACATGTAAGTTCCCAGCTCTGAGAATAACATTTGAAAGTTCTGAAGATTGTAGCTGAATTGTTTTAGCTATTCCGTAAATTTGCATATTGCATGTTAAGACACAGTATTGTTGTCCTCGCTGATAGTTTACATCTTGGAAAATTTTCAGTGCAATATAAACTTTGTTCATTGTTGTCGGTGGCGCTGGTAACATCGGATAAAAACCTACAACTGTAAGTGACCCACCTGAAGTCGAAAGCAGTTGATTAAATGGCGTCCATCCGGGCGTCTTTTCAGATAAAGGTGTTGAGGACAAACTATTCGATGGTGACCATTCTATTCTGCACAGAACTCACAGAGCCTCTTTGTTAGCATTCATTTCCTCGCCTGGACTCTGGTCACTGGGTATACTGTACATGTCCAGCAGGTGAGACGACCTGTCAGGAATGGGACAGTATTTTACTGTTTGACACGGAAGAATGCCATTTTTTTCTGTCACTTATGTCGCAGGGGATAGTATTACTGGGGGATACTGCTGGAAGTAGGTGAAGTATGTTCCAAAGATTGATAGATCACCATAGCTGACACGTGAGTCGTGTTCATTCCATCCAAAGTTTCTTCTTTAAAATCATCGTTGACGATAGCACCATGAATGAACGTTCCTTTCGATACATTTGTTGGTATTGGTACATGACCAATTCCCCCAGAAAATATAATGTGACGAACTAATTTAGAATCTACACATTGTAGCTCTTCATAACTTATACCGTGACCTAACATATTCAAGTAGGTGATAAGAACCTTCGAACGAGTGGTATGATGAATGAATTGTGTCAAGAGGATATGTTTAGGTGTCATTTTTCCGTTACCGCATATGAAATACAGGTCCATTAATACAGACCAAGTTTGATAAGTAATGTCGAATTAAGTTCCCTTCCTTGTCTGGGAAGATGCTTTAGAAAATTATCCCAGTTCGGCGGTATCGGAAGAGACATTTTGTCCTCAAGATGTGCAGAACTACAGACGTATTAATTCATATGATAATCCATTTCCTCTAATTCTTTTCAAAAAAGTTTGTGCTGATTGACGAACAACATCGTGATCTTTTCTTGCTCGCGCGAGTTCAGCAATCTCTTTAAGTGGAATGTAAGCCTTTATAACTAAAGGACTTTTACTTTGAGCTCTGCGATGTTAGAAAAATAATTGTTCTCCATACTGGTCGATCAATAATTGCTTCATTTTGCGATTGTTCACTTCACAATTACTGCCATACTTTTTTTCGAGAGTACAACACATTCTAGTGGTAAAAGACGACAGCTCAATGGGCACTAATATCTCTTTCAAATTTATGTTTTAGAGTCTGAAATGCTTCGAGCACCTGATCACATTTCTTGACTGCCACTTTTGATAACCCACAATTATTGAAGTACTCTCTGCGACACTGATTGTAATATAAGACATCAGCAGCAAATATGGATTTAGTATGTTCATACACATTTAATATGGTAAATGCATGGTCTTTTTCACGTCTACATGCATTCGAAAGCTTCTGAGCCATCCCTTCGTTGAATATTCTACACAAAGCTCTTTCTTTCGTCTTTCGCTCGTGCTGGCAGAAGATACACTTCTTCATGTCTGTTCCAACGCCTAGTCTGTACACCTTCTCCATCTGTAATAAGATTATCACTCTGCTAGAGGTTGTTGTATGATTCCCTCTGTAGTTGCCGTTCTTCTTGTTTAATATTGTGTTTACTTACATTTGAACAATACCACTGTCTGCGCCACACTAACGCAGGTTGAGCACCTGCTTCTTCGCTGCTAAAAATACTCTGAAGGGATGCATCCTGTCGTCCTTCTGCAGCAAATTGGAGTTTGTCGAAATTTGTAGCCTTTGGTTCGGTGACTAACTGTCCGTTTGAGGTATGGCAAATGATGCAAGAATAGCTTCTGATACTTTCTGCCTCTTGGAACACTGCATAACTTCAGATTCTGTGCTTACTTTGCAATGGTAGAAATTTAAAATCTGGAAAGAGAAAGAAACATAAAATCAGAAACTGTATCGAAAGTAGAATTCACAAATTATGCCAAATGAAAAATGAACAATGGTAACATTTTGTATATGCTTTATAGAGAAGGATCCAGCTTGCACTGAGTACTCAATGCAAATTTAATTCAATTAAGTTTATAGTTTCTGTTCTCCGAAGCAAATACAAACTAAACACTTGTACAGCTTATTTGTTTTACCAAGTTTGTTGTAGTAATATTAGATTTTGCACGCCATCTTGGATTTGCACTATCTTCAAACATCGAGTCATCGATTTGTGACATCATCATGGCATAGGAAATACAACCGAAGAACATTTGCTCTGGTAAAGTAATGCACGATTAGAAAATGTTGTAAAAATACTACTTCCTTACAGTGGAGATCACAAAATTACAAATAGGAAGAACTTGAAGTAATATTTTTTTTTCTTGCCACACATTGCTCCGAATGAAGTGAAAGTTGGTGAATTTGTCATCCATAATGTGTTATATTTTCGTAATATTTGGAGTTATGATGACTACAAGCAGAGCGGAGCTATGGGTCGCGAAATTCAGTGAAACGAAAATTTCAGAGGGAATTTTTGTTGAAATTATCTCACAGCTACTCTCTCTTACGTCACAGTCTAACACAAGTAGTAAAACTTGAAAACCGGCTTAAAACTGAAGAAAACCATGTGCGAAACATAATTGTATGATAATTAATACAGCAGAAGTGCCTCTTTAAATTAAAGTCTACAATTCTATTGAAAGGCATGGTAGCCATATTGCATTTTGGCGGCCATCTTGGTTTTTCACCACCTACGAGCATGACATCATCGCTTACTGACATCACCATCATATGGGAAACAGGATAGAAGAAACATAAGCTCTGGTACAATTTTGCATGCTCAATATAAGCTAGCGCCCCCTCTAATCTGATTACGTAGCAGATTTAAAATTACGTAGCCATTACAAAGAATCTGTATTTTACGATTGCTTTAGCCTTTTTCTACTCATAAGTGTATTTATAAAATGCGTATATTAGTATGGATCCAATTTGAAAAACTGAATTTATAAGCTAGGTTGGTAACACTGACAACTGCCACGCTTGGGGACGGAGGCAAATATAGTATTTTTCTATTGTGTTGAATGTTTAGGCCAAGTTTGGTACAGCTAATTCTAACATAATTCAAACAATTTTAAAATATATTTTATAGAAAATAAGTTTACAAACACTGACACTTAGGTCGATGGTGCCGTGGCATTTACAATTGTCTTCTGTTGTGTCGAACAATGTTTGTGCCAAGTTTGAATCGAATATGTCTATCGGAATGGAGGAAATTTTAAAATTTTGCCTTAAAATGGGTTGGCAAGACTGAACAACTGCAAAAAATCAAGACTGCTCGGCAACTCAAAGCTATGCAAGGCAGGAACTACCCAAAGACAGCTCAATTATTGTTATCGTCGCACTGAATCTAAAAGTATCGGACAAATATAATTCATTAAGATAACACTGTATAGCCCTTCCCCCATTGTTTCTAAAATATTCGCAAACATACACAATGCAAGTTTCAAGGTCTACTATGCTTATGCAACCCAATAAACTTCGGTTGCATTTGAGATTCATACGCTTGCGCGTGAAATCTGGGTGGGTACTTATTTTTTGCTGCCGATAGTATATATAGTGCACAGTACACATACATCATACACAAAACAAGTAAATACTTAACCTTCTAAACATTAAGCAAATACGGCAATCTAACAGCTATTCACTATTCCATTAGGTGTTATCAAAATCCACAAACATCCATGCTACAGCAGGGATTCGAACCCAGAACCTTAGAGACCTTGGCCTGTTGTCTCAGAACACACGACCTATCGCGGTCGGCTACACTACACGAGCCATGGAGACAACAAATGTGTTGGGAAACATCCTCAAAAGAACAGAGAATATCCACCTGGTATTAATAAGGGGCTGGGATTCCATGTCTCAATCCACACTGTGAACGGGTAGCAAGACTTTCAGCACAACTGTGCCATGTGCTGGCAAAGCAAAACAAGCGCAAAATTGAATTAATTCGACATTTTCTGTGTCTAAAGAAGTGATTGTTTGTTCTGCAGAAATGAGTTACGCGACATCCAAAAAAAAAAAAAAAAAA
>JAGDQP010027316.1:0-25112 GCA_022664845.1 Lepisma saccharinum
AGCTCTTTCAACAATGAACAAGAAAGAAAATTAAAAATCGGCACAGATAGAACTCTTGAATTGGTTATGAACTCTCTTCCCTGAAAGTTTGAACTCTCTACGCTTGAATTTGTAGGAGCAACATTGAAATTTCGTGCAATGATAAAAATACATTAGACATACACGGAGATAATGCTGCCATCTTCTGTCATTACATTAATTTCTTGTGTCGAATGTTGTAATAATTACGTTTGCTTAATTCGCGTTAGTTCAAAAGAATAAGCGAAACCATCATTTTTTAAAAGTATTAAATTCAAATTGAATCGTCAGTTGGAAGAAGGAAATAAACGCCAAAAATGCGAAGGTCGTTTATTAATGCCAAAAGTTTCTCAAAGTGTCAGCTGGAAGAAATAAATTGTGTATTGTATAACCAATTTCTTACGTCGTACTAACGTTATGTATCTATTATATAAACAACGTCTGACGCCAATCCACGACATTCACATTTTTGGGGTTTATTTCCTTCTTCCAATTGACGATTCAATTGTCATTGCGGCATCCCATTAAAGGTGTTCGGCAATTCATGTCGATAATAGACATATGTAACTTGATGCCTTATTGGCGGTAATTGGTAAAATACAAACGAACATGGAAGAAACTCTTCACATGAGTATATGTCGTGAATAATTTACTCAATTAAGAAATACGAGGGTCGTTCAATAAGTCTTTAGAAAATACAATAAATGGCACTCGTAGAATCGAAAGAGGTTTCGTCTTAGTAAGTGTCACCTCTCACTAGACTGCTGTTAAAGTTTTGGCTATATCCATCACTTGGTTTTATTTCCATAGCAACAAACTTTTGTTTATATAGAAAAAATATAAAATGGGAAGGAATGAGTTTCGTGCAGTGATTAAAAACTTCTATTTGAAAGGCTTAACACCGAAAGATATCAAAGCCGAGTTGGATGAAGATCATGACAAATATGCTCCTGTGTTTGCGACTGTTTACAATTGGGTAAATGAGTTTAAACGTAGCCGTACATCCACAAATCATTAACATCGTTCGGCACGTCCAGTGGAAGTAATTTCCTCCGAAATGATCGACGAATAAAAGTGTGCGAAACAGTTGAGACCACAGGCATATCACAAGGTACAGTGTTTCCAATTCTGCACAAAAAATTGGATGTGAAAAAAAAATATCGGCAAGATGGGTGCCGCGTTTGCTCTTCCATCAAAACAATGCACGGGTGCGAACCTGCGCAGTTTGGATGGTGAAAACTATGGAATTAAAGTTCTAATTATTATAACATCAACCGTATTCACTAGATTTGGCCCCCAGTGACTTTTTAAATTCCATACCTGAAAAAATGGTTTAGTGGAAAAAGATTCACGTCGGAACGAGGAGGTCATCACCCAAACAGACGTTTTGAGGACCTTCCGAAATCGTACTTTTTGGACGTGTTAAAAATGTTGTTGAAACGCTGGGAAAGGTGTATCAAGTTAAAGGGAGATTATGGTAAAAAAACTAAAATAATTTGTTTTCTTTTTCTAAGGACTTATTGAACGACCCTCGTATCTCAATTCTAATTTTGTCACTGTCGCAGCGTAAGAGATTGTCATTGATAATCCACAATTTGATTCAATAATTTGCAGTTGAATATATGTATAGTTCTAAGTATTACAAATTTCCTTTTATTGAAAACAACAGAAAGTGGAATTCATTAATTTCTTAAATATGAAATGACTTCTTACGCAACATGTTTTTATTGAAATGAATTGTTACAATTTTAAAAATTTAAAAGAACTCTTTAATTTACATCTTATCTGTTCTTTGGTTGAAACAAATATAGTTTGATATAATATTTGTTTTAAAACGCTTTAAATGTTGTTCATTTTAAACAGTGGAATATTCAACTATCTGTGCTACATTATTGACATTTATCGCATACTTAAGGATTCTCCTCCCACCCGCCCCCACTTTTTAACATTTTGCTAAATATTTGAAAAGCTAAGAGCCCTATCAAAAATGTTAGAACATAGCACACGACTACTTATAAAATACTATGAAATACAATGGACAGTGATCTCGAGATCTTGTTCATTAATGAGTGATACGTTTTCAAAAATTATGACGTCATTATTTAATTGAAGTCTCAATACTCATCATTGGACAAGATCTCGAGATCACTGTCCATTATATTTCATAGTAATTTGCAAGTCCTAGTGCGCTATGTTCTAAAACTTTTGATAATGCTCTCAGATTTTGAAATATTTTGGAAAATGTTACAAAACAAGTGGGGCCGGTGGCGATGAGGGCCCTTAATGAAAACTCAGATTCATAGAAAATGACCCACGGGAACAGTTTCAAAGTCCATTAAGTTTGACAGTATTGAATTTTGACAGCCCCCCAATTGAGGGTGTTATCTCCCCAAATTCTCAAACAGAACCCCCGAACTTAAAAATTGTTACGTTTAAAATTGTTAGAAATTTTGCCAAATTCTATTTATATCTTTCTAATCCCTCTGATTTTGGCTTTACAACCCCTTAAGCTGAAAATCCTGACAGAATCCCTGGATTCACATGATGCACTTATGACGTATATTATTAGCTCGAAGTTGACACGGTCATCTTCTATGAATATAAGTATATATTGTGGAATGAAAACTAAATAATTACAATCTCTGTGGAACAACAGTGATGAATTTATTTCCAAATTTTTTGTTACAAATTTTAAAATAATTTTTTATTTGTTGTCAGTTTCTTCCCTTGTATTTAGGCAACTGTCTCATCCTTTATAGACTTTCTGTGTTCAACAATCCACCTGTAAAAATTATTAAATAATAAATCAGAAAAACTGCTAAATTACCAAAATACGAGGTACGATCAAAGAGTAATGAGACTGATTTTTTTTTTTTTTAAAGTGTAACTGTAGATCTAAGGCAGCGACATTGATAATTCTTTGTCCTTTCATATTTGTTGTAAATTTTTAATTGGTGTTTCATTACTTACAAGTGAGCGGTTCTGCTGTAAATATAACGTAGTTCGTTACCGCCGTCAGAGTATCACTAAAGTGAACGTGAAGTCAAACTTAGAGCAGCGGTATGCTGTGAATACGCTCATCGTCGTCAAGGTATGAGGTTATGGTCACCACTGTGTCCTCTTGCGTACAAGAACATCAGAATTTAACTGCCAGAGAGATTGCTTTAATGTGGTAGTGTTTGGGCTTCTCTGACAACAGATTTGAGTTATGTCCCGAGTATCTTACGGCGCCAACTGACATACGAACAAAATACAAATCGTATTGTAGTGTGCTAGAAAATTGAAGAACGTGTTCGTGTAACCACTATTTTATACGAAGTTGAGTTTAAGATTTTTCGCTTTGAACCACCATCCAACAACAAAGTTTCCAGTGGGAAACACCTCATCCCCAACTCGAATAAAAGTAAAATCCCAGAAAAGTGAAGGTAAGGTCCTGATGATTACCTTTTCCGATCATGAGGGTTTCATTTATCAACATAGTACTAGGTAACGTGTCGATCACAGGAGGTAGGTCTGGCCAAAATGCTAAAACATTTTGAAGAGCGCCCAGGAAGAAATGTTGAACATTTGTTGCTCCAAGAGAATGCGCGTCTGCATGTTTCATAAGTTCATAGAGACATTTGGGATGAAAATGTTACCCAACGTTTGCAGCACGAATGTATTTCGGTGGATAGAGGAAACTTTGTAAATGGCCCTTTAGATATTTCTGATAAATTACATACAGTGTACCTTTTGATAACGACATCGGTTATAAAGACACCTCGCCTATAGCGTCAGGTATTCTGTGGTGTCAAGATATTCCTCACAACCCCATAAATCTCTGTTAGAGCGACATTCGGTTATAACGACGCAAGTTTTCCAAGTCCCTTGAATGTTGTTATGACCGAATTCTACTGTACTTGGCCAGAAAAAAAAAGTCAGTCTCATTGCTATTAATCAGCTCTCGTATTATTTAAAATAATTTTAAGGGGGATAAACATAGAAACAAAATATATGAACAAAAATCATATTTCGAATTGAGTGGTATTAGAAATTAAAAGATTTCTAGTATAAGTTACATTTTGTTTCCAGCTTCACGTATTTTTTTCCTATTTCATTCAATACTTTAGAAATGAAATATTTTCATTAGCACGTTGAAGGAATTTAAAAATACATAGAATTATTTAATAAAAATAATAAATTCTTATTATTAATTTGCACAGAAAAGTCTATTGCAGTGCTCATGTTAATATTACTTAAACGATTACTAGCTTACATTGTTTTAATATGACCAGAGACAGTTACAACAGAAACACATATGAAAACTTTTAATTATGTAGCTTCAAATTTTAAAATCTAATTTCTCAATATTAAATTAGTTACTTTTAAAAAATATTTTCTATATAATTAATTTTCTTCCCGTTAGGAATAGAAAACTGTTTCTAAATATGTATTGCATTTTTCACTTTTGTTGAGTCGGCTGTCCTTGTCCCTATATAGGCCTATAGAGACCGAGCCTAACCTAAACCTCGGATAGCATGGATCAGTGAAAACTTGACCCACGATACATCATGACCCAAGTCCACACTAAAAATGTGACGCACCCCATGTCTGGTGGATTGTATCATGTTTTTCATAAATTGCACTGCCACAGGAACAACTTTTGAAGTAGAAGCGAGAGGTAAGTCCAGGGCGTGGTTATGGTCTCCTCATCTGGTAGTGGGGGGGTTGTTGTTGTTTGTGTCGTGGAGTCAACTTAATATTTTTTGTACAATTTACGGCAGCCAAGCGTAATATTATACTTTAAAGAAATTTACATATTACTTCGATACTGTAGTTGTTATTACCGCCCATACCTAAACTTAATTTTATCAGATCTTTCCTTATCGATGCTGTTGTGAATATGGTGCAGGATAAAGTGAATGACGGTGGGTGATGAGGCATGATGGGCAGTGGGTCAAGTAAGACCCACTCACAATCGACTGACTCACGCTTAAACGTGACTCACTTCACCCACTTCATAACTGATCTTAATGTATGAGATCCACTTCGGTTTTGAACCGGACAGTCCGTTTTTTAGGGCAATTGTCCGGTTACAAGTTCAAACCGGACGCCTAATGTCCGGTTTTCATAGATGTTTTCCAGAAAGGGGCATTTAAGTTAAAATTTAAATATAAAGTTTTACTTTGTGAGTAAAGAATCAGAATTTTAAAGTTTGTAATTTTAAAGCGCGAATTATAGTTTATTCTGGATCTAATTAAACCATTGTCATCAGTGATGTTATGTATACATACTCCTAAATACTGGGGTTTAATTTTTGCTGCAATAAATTTTTTTGTAAGGGTGGTTTATATTTCTCAATGTATTTGTCACATTAGTGAAATAGTGGATATTTATTTTGTGTATATCATTTCCTAAATTTTATCCATAATTTAATTCATGCTGACGTAATTAATTATTGAATGGATCATGCCATATTGAAAGGTAAATTATTAATTCTGCAAAATAGTAATTTGAAGTCAAAGTAAATTTTATTTCTTTATTGTAAGCATAATTTTCTATGGAAATTTGAGCTAAACCTTTATAGCTAAATGATGATAACGTTTGTTTTCATTGCATTTTGTTGTGCATGTCTTAAACAACTTGAGTTAGTTGGAACTAAGGAAATAAAATTCTTCATATTTAGTGAATTCAAAGCCCTGAATCACTTTATGTAAGCCTCCTTTACCGTCATTTTTACAGGAACTGCACTCGATGACTCGTAGACTATGACATTCGACATTATAACAAACAGAGCGCTCATTGTTGAATTTCGTATATCGCTTTAACTTAAGCTGTGTTTGATATAATAGTGAAGTGGGTACAGTAATACTTTTTAATGTGCTGAATGTTCGGTTTCCAAACTGAAATAAGTTGAAATATCCGCTAAATCCACTTGGAAAACGAATATCTCAAATTAAAACATTAAAGAATGTAGGTACAAGGATTAGTCCAAAATCACTACGTTTATGAGATACAGAGTTTCCAACTTCAAGCTTAAAATCTATTCTTTTGCAACGGTAAATAAAATTAACGTTTATCGATAATTCATAACCAATACATAAAGTAAAATTATGTTGTTGGAGGTCGAACTGTGTTAATAAAGTGGATATTAGAAGTAGGTATGTGACGTCATTGCCGACTTGGTGTGAGGTTTATTTTCTTGAAATGTCATTACGTCAGTTTACTGGGTACTAGCTGATTTCCCGGCCTCACCTGGGGGTGTTTATTTATGCCAATATTCTACTATACAAGAAAAGGAATGAATTCTATGTCATTTGGGATATTTTTTTTTTCACCCCTTTTCACCACATGCCGATAGGAGTTGAAATTGGACTTAAAGGGCATCGACAGCGATCCCGAAAACAATGGATTCGACACTAATATCGGCCGTTTTCCATTATTTTTAGGCATACATGTCACCCTTCCTACTCCCACCTTTAGGGTAGTACTATGTTTGGTCGAAATTGCTCCAGTTGTTCCACAGTTTTGCTGGAACATACACACATAAATATACAACCATTTAAATATGTACAGATTTGGTATATTCCCTTTACGATAGCATATATCATTCTTGAAGCGCGTTTCAGTGTGAATAATGTATGAGGTATGGCCAACATATTTAGTTTGTAGCACGCCGAGTTGCTATAGTACAGCCAGTAAATTATACCCAAAGGATTAGTGAAGTACCAGTTAATGACCAAAAAACCTGCTTCAAGTTAACTTTATCTCGAATTGGATTAGACTCGACAAAAAAATTCAAGACAAATGAAGAGTACACGGGAAAAACCACCATAGTCCAAAAACTGGATTTTCGAGGAGGAAGGAAAATAAACTTAACAGTCTCCATACTTTTCCATTGTTCTCGCATCTCGAATTGTCAATAGCTTCTGACTGAGTTGGTTGATCATCTTTACTGCTTGTCAAGTGGAAATTTCCTAATAGAGCAATAAAATGCCATTATAATATCATTTTCACAGTTTTCTGGATTATGTTGGTTTCCCAGTGTATTCTTCAATTGCATGCATGAGCTCATGTGTAAACATTAAGGTCTAAACACGTAAATCTAACAGTATTGATAAAAGTTGTAGTAGATACTTTTTTTCAGTTCTCTGAGAATCTAAACCAATGAGCTCTTGATTTTTTTTTAATATATACAGTAATTTTCGAAACCATTTTTCAATTGTACTTTTATTTATTTATTCTTTATAAAATACATTTATTTCTTCTTTGATTTACATGTTATTCAAATGGCGCATTTCACCCTCATGATTTTGAACACCAAATGTTTATGAAAAGTACTTGCTTCAACAGACAGTGGAATTTCGAATATTACAGTTTACAATATGTCGCTGTAGAATGAACTAATAATTTTCCGTGGTTTTCCTAACAGTTTAAGATAACCCTGGCATACAGTAAGTGGAACATGAACAGTTTTTGTTCTGGCTATAATTGTGTGCTATCCATCACGCCAGCCAGTTATGGTACCGCTTACACCGTTAACAACGATTCAATGATCTCCATTATCATTTCTTAACCGTGTGTCTGTTGGATTTGAATCATGAACCACTATACTTCGTGTTTCATTTGGTTACAAAAAGGTACGTAAGCAAAGTAAACAGTGGTCTTATTCTCTCTCTTTCTCTCTTTATCTATCTCTATCTCTCTCTATCTCTCTCTTACACACACACTTTCTCTATTGATTACGAAAAGTGCATGTGGATGCAAATTGGATTCGTCTGGTCTGCAACTACTAACCTTATTTATGGTCACAGAGATACGATGTGGTTGCTCTATTCACGGAGAATTTGATTGATGAGCACTTTAGAACCTTGCGAAGGGAGAGGATTTTTAGATGGAATTACTATCTTGGACATTATAGTCTAGTTTCAAGCTTAATACAGGAAAGAAGAAAAGGTTATATTGATTTTATGGACCTTAACTTGCTATAATCAATAAGTTAAATTATTGGATCGATTTTAATTTGTTGAATAACTTTGGCAGCATCTTCTCATTTCATTTGTTTTTTGTATTTCAAGAATTCGTCATAGTTATATAGAACTAGTACACACAATTCAGTGCGTTGTCATCGTGTCTCCCCGAAGTTTAATATACTGTAAACCAGTGCTTCTTAACCTCTTTCTGTTCACGGAACACTATCCTATGTAGTGCGTTCCCATGGCACACTAACTTACGAGTTGGCAACAATGCGGAAGGTTTGGTCACTAATATTTCTTTCTTTAAAAGTCAATTCCATTTGCACTATAAGTCAAGACTTTATTAGTGGAATAATATTATTAACCACCACAAACCTCTCGTTTGAAGTGATTTCTTGGATGTGCCTCTATTAACAACTGGTAACTTTGCGAATTCTCGGTTCCATCATATGAAGTCTCAGAAATTTCGTGGTACACCTAGAAAATTTCGCGGCAGTCTTGCCCCCCCCCCCCCCCTCTCCCACTTTTTTTTAGCAATTTTCTAACATCTTTTTTAATATATCTTTTGGAAGTGAAGGGAGGCAAGCAACTTTAATCTTCGGCCTTTTGTCTGATGTGAAGAAAGAACATTGTCAGTCAGGGAATGAGAGATGTTTGGTATGAACAAAGTCTGGATTGTGTATTTTCTTCATTAATGATTTCTAGACGACGACCTTTCCAAATAGACCACGAGGGCAGGGAGATCAAAACAATTTTTAATGTTTAACTCTTAATGTGGTAACTGGAACTCTTCCTGTAAAATCCAGCACTATATAAATTTCGTGCGTAACTTTCACAGTGTTTTCTCCTTGTGTAAAATTGTTAGGCCAGACGTAAAGATGGCGGCAGTATATCAAATATTTTTTCCTACCTGTAATGCAAGTATAAATGTTATATAACATACCGAACATCCATAGCTCAGTTGGCAGAGCGTTGGTTTAGTTTTCGTGAGATCCTGGCCTCTATTCCAGCGGCCGGTCACCCAGGTTGAGTTTTTTCCTGTCAGTCACACAAAGCTAATTCTGGAATGGTACATTGGAAACTAGGCCCTGCCTGACCTCCATCTTATATGCTTTCCTCAATCCTATCTCGTCCTGAGCCATAATTGCCTAAAGGCCATAAATGAAATGCAAATAATAAGAAAAATAAAATAATGTGTTAGCAAATAATTCAGTTTTATGCGTACTAATGTTACTTTATCTGACTTGTTGGTAGAGAGAGAGAGAGACTTGGTTCGTATATATATATATATATATATATATATATATATATAAAAATTGTACTACAGTGGATTCCTAGAAAAGAAACGACCGAGACGACGTCCAAATGTAAGATGGGTAGACGAAATCAAGCGTTTTTCAGGAGCTACATGGATGAGGATAGCAGCAGACCGAGATATGTGGAAAGAAAGGGGGGGAGGCCTTCATCCAGCAGTGGATAGAAAACAGCCATATATATATATATATATATATATACATATATATATATATATGTGTGTGTGTGTGTGTGTGTTTGTTTGTCTATGTATCTGTACATCTTCTCTTACCTGATCTCTAGGCTTACAGCTTCTTGAAACTTTCGAGAAGTAATAGTCATCCGGACAGCTGAAAGTATTCATATATGTAGCATTTCCTGCAAACCCAACACACATGATGAACTTACTACAGTCGCTAGGGTAAGAATACGAACCTGGTCCTGGGCAGTTGTAAGCACTGTAGAATAAAGAAAGGAGACAAAATTTAGCTTAAAAACCAATCATGTAAACATAAATGTTTAGAGAAACCTGAAGGGAGACAAAACAGTACAGAAATGAACACTTGAACACTTCCCCATACGGAAAACTCGGTGGGCCTCCAGTGGCCCGCGTTCATGGTTGGTGGGCCACCGGAGGCCCACCGAGTTTTCCTCACAGGGTAAGTGCCATTTTTGTGTGCATTTTCACAGGAATGTTGTTAGATCGATAGCATATATAAAGAATCAAAGTGCAAACACATTGCTTAATCCTTCTTTTGGGTGTTTGTTTATATATGGTGAGACTTGTTGTTTTATACGGAAATATTTTTTTTTAAATTATAAACTGGAAAATGTTTTTTCCCGTAAGTTGGAAAATGGCATTTAGTGCTTTATTTACTTCAAGTCTTCAAATAATGAAATTAAACATGACATGTAATCCCTCTTTAGAAAATTCAGAAATATTTATTCCGTTTTAATGAGACCTACCGAACTTTGAGCTGTAATACCTTCTCGTTACATATCTTCTTTTGTTTTAAATTCATCCTCTCTACTATTTACATGAAGGGTGTGCCATAACTTGTGGAACCCACTCGGGAGACGAACGCCTGAGACCAGAATTAAAACAAACAGTTCACATGACCTCTCGAATCAGGCATTCCGCCAGAATTTTCAGTTTGGGGAGGTTAAGTCAAAATTGGGAGGGTGTAAATGGAGTGTTGCATTTTTTCTATCGATTTTTTTTACCGTATTTTTTTTTAAGTTAGGGGTGCTCTCGAGGATTTGGGGGAATAAACCCCTACAGGGAGATCTGGCGGAATCACTGTGTCAAATCGATATACAGGAGGTTCAACTTCAACACCAAAATCAATTTGCTAGAGAGGTTAGTACATTAACATTCTCAATGAATCATAAAATGTTCATTGACGTAAAAGTTCATTTTTGAGATCTGATTTGTATCAATATGGTAGACATAAGAAGTTAAAAAAAGATGACATTCGATTGAAACTGTTGTCAATCAGATATAAAATGTTACTATTTCAAGTGGTACTATGTCAGCTTATTAGATATTTGATATCCTTTGTTGACGCAAACATATGTGGAGCACAGAATGCAGTGTTGTAAACTATTCATATTATGAGTTGAAAGATTCAAATTAAACTTTTTTCAACGTTCAACATTCACAGTTTGCGACACTGTATTCTGCGCTTCATACAGGGTGGCCAGAACAATACTGGTTTGGAAAATGTTTTTAATTCTGACACTAAATGTGTTAGTTAATGAACAGAACTTCCCTTTACAGAAGATGCTGGAAATGGACACCGTTGACGCCAATGCAGCGCTGTTCTCTTTTTATCAAACTGCGAGACTCACGAAGCATCTCTGCCTGAGGTATGGCAGCAATAACGTTTTTAATGTTCTGATGTAGCTCTTCCAATGTGTGGGGATTATTTGAGTACGCCTGATCCTTCAACTTGCCCCAGAATTAAAAATTGCAGGGAGAGAGATCAGGCGATCATGATGGCCAGGAGATTTTATTGCCTCTGCTGACTGTGTGGTGTGTGCTCTGCTTCGTATTGCTGAAATTATCCATACAGTCGTTCATCTTCTGGAAGTTGATCTACAAATGTATTAAACTGATTCTGGACGTACCGGGGAACATTAACAATTTGGTGAAAGAATCGTGTTATGATTCTGAAACCGGACATTGCACACAAAACACTAATTTTAAGATTATGTAAGTGAACGTACTGATGCGGATTTACTGATGCATAATGGCGCGTATTCTGTGAGTTCACATACGCAAACAGGATGAACCAGGCCTCATCTAAAGAAATAAAGAATTGAGGATCCAAAAGTCATGATTCCACTTCATTCCGAAACCTCAGTCAAAATTAAACACGCGCAGGTTTGCCTGGAACCTGCGCGTGCACAAAAGAAGTAAAAATAAAAATAGAGGTGCGTATTGATAATGTTCTGACATGACGATATCTTACCGAACCGCCGTAGCTCAGTGGTAGAGCGTTGTCGTAGAATTCGGGAGATCATGGGCTCGATCCCAGCCTGACTGAGATTTTCCAGGGATTTTCCTCAGTCACACCAGACAAATGCCGGGATGGCACCTTCATCACAGGTCCTGGCCGACAACTTCCCGAGTCCTTTCCCTTCCCTATCCCGAGTCTTAGATGCCTAAAGACCATAAATAAAAATTCAATTCAATAACGATCTCTTAATTCTCTCTTGTTCACCAATAACCGATATCGGACTTTTTTGCAGGCTATAATTCACTTGAGCAATGTTTCCTGATGTTCGAACTAGTTTCGGATATTTACGATTTTTATTCGTTACAGAACCCATTTCGCACCATTTTGCACTACAGATTTTGCTGGAGGTGATGCCAACACATTTCCATTCTTAAACTCTTGTGCAAACAAATCATCACGCTTTTTCCCACGAATTATACTTAGCATAACACTCAACAATAAACACGCGGCGCTGTTTTATCGTCAGCACCATTTTGTGTTGCATTCAACTGATCACTAAATCACGTCTGCACCTGTCACTCAAACAACTGGTTGTTGGCACGTATCTGTGTTCACTCAAACAACTGGTTGCTGTTGCATGCTCCTCTCTCGCATGTTCACATGTCTGCGCATGCTCCTCTCACACACAATTGCGTCTGTCCCAATTTCTAATATCTTTTTGCTGTTTAAATTATACGTTTTCACGACATTCCGAAAACACTTTTCAGCGCCAGTTTTATTTTGGCCACCCTGTATATATATATATATATATATATATATATATATATATATATATATATACTAATAAGAAATGAATTAATACGCAGCGCAACCTAATATAACAATCCAAAGTATCATTCTAATATAGCTGAGTTTCCGTGATTCCACGCTGGAGAAAACACAGTTCCATACGTTTTCGAGAGTAGATGCAACCCCTCCAAAGCATACCTGCGATTCCATATCTATATTTGTAAATTGTGTTGCAAGAAGCTTTTCCACGTAAAAAGTGTTACAATGCATCACATTTTACAAGAACATAATTAGAGAAGAAGACCTACAAAAACCACGATCGCTTCGTTGGAAGTGTATGTTACTTCAATCACATACTGCTGCTTAAAGAAGCATCGTTTTTGACTTCCATAACTGCAAATTAATACTGACTTTTAATGTATGAAATGTTACGTACATACACAAGATTAGTTAATTACAAAATAAGCAATATCCATAGTTCTTTCTCGATAAACTAAAAGAAGAAAACATCAATTCAAATACAGTGGACTCTCTACAATTCGAACTTGGTTAATTCGAATTATTGTTTAATTCTAACAGAAGTTTATCCCCCTTGAAATTCCCATTGAAATCAACGTTAAAATTTTACGTGGAATTCGAATTTTCAGACCTCTTATTTTGGATAATTCGAAGTTACAATTTCATGAATTATTGCTGAATTCCACTGTCTGAAACATTTACTCTGCAGGAATTTTAATAGTGGTCAGATAGCAAAGAGAGGATTGCAGTTTCAACTGGTTTACAGCTATCCACAGACAGCCGTAGAGATAATTTTTGTTTGCAAGTATATGAAGCCTTCACCCACTGCTCAATTACGTTAAATTGTTTACCCCTGTTTTGTGCACATGTATAACTCCTCCTCCAGTAGCCAATGCTTTGTAAGAACAAATAAATATGAAATTCTGAAATACACTGAGTTCACACAATAAATGAAAAGGATATTTTGTTAATCGTGTAAAAATAAACAAACCAAAGGAAACACGAATTACGAGGTAACTAATGTTGATACAATGTATGTCATTATATGCATTAATTCATTAGCTACATTGTACTTATTAAAATTTAAGTGTTCTTTTACTAGTAGCTAAACTATTGTGAGGAATGTTATTGTAAGGACCACGCATAAAACACTTCCGTTTTTTAACGTAAGGTCAACTGTATGTTAATTATTTTTGCTTATGCAGTAGTAAGTAGTATTATTATATTGATTTTCTTTTAAAATGCATGTTTTGGTTAATTCGAATCTTTTTCGTATCCCCTTGCAGTTCGAATTAAAGAGAGTACACTGTGCTTAAAAGGTGAACATAAGTATTATACCTTAATATTTAACAATGACAAATTCTGAATATTCATTTAAAAATATTGCACGTAGCCAACCTATTTGATATTACAAGTATAAAGACTATATCGATTTTTTTTATCGAATTCTTTTAAGTCTCAATTTTAAAAAAAAATGAATCAAGACAACTAAGGATAATCTAGCACAATATAAACGTCCAAGCTCTGGACAACTACAAGTTTTTATGTATAATATTGAAAAGTAAGATTATTAATCTTATTATTATTATTGGCAAGAGCCTGAGGGAAGTTAAGCTGAAGGAAAACAAATCCTTCTTTGGTTCTGTGGAGCTTTCATATCGTCCGTCTTTTTCTTTACTTTTGGTCTTCTCTAGGATGGACTGTTTTCCAACCGAGATTTGATATGCTTTTCCTGCATGACATTTGTTGAGGGCTCTACTATAAAATTGATGGACATTTTTGGACAGTCTAGCATTTTGTATTGCCTGGTACATATTTTGTGTTTGTGTGTTCTTGTTTTTTTTTTTTTTTTGCAACATTTTCTCTTTCTTTCTTACTTTATTGAGGGGAATGTACTTCGATTTACGCTGAAATTGATCCGGTTGAAGAGAAAGAAAGAAAGAGAGGGAGAGAGATATGTGATAGATAGATAGATAGATAGATAGATAGATAGATAGATAGATAGATAGATAGATAGATAGATAGATAGATAGATAGATAGACAGACAGACAGACAGACAGACAGACAGAGAGACAGACAGAGAGAGAGAGAGAGAGAGAGAGAAATGCTAATCTTTAAGAATTGAAAGTTTTCCGTTCTATTCTGTACGCATTACAACTCTCTGACTTCAAATAGCGCATTGTATCATCGAACACAAAGATTTTTCTGTACTTGCTCATGTAATATTCCTCTAACGGGAATTGTAAAGCAAAATGGAAAACTTAAAGAATCTTGACCCTTATAGATAAAGACTATCTATCGGACTGTTTATCGATAAAGACTATTTATCGGACACAGCTAATAAGACAAGGAAAAAAATTTCACGAATCCATTGCTAATAAAAAATAAAACAGATGTATGGCTTTGCAAGGACAAATTCTAACGTTGCTTACCTGCTAGCAGCAGCTGTCAGATTAACCTGAAATAAGAAATGAAAATATGTATAAATATATATTATTTTTTTAAAATTTATTATTAAGTTTCAGATACAGCTGGAGTTGCCATTTTACACAGAAACTAAATAACATTTTAACAAGTTAAATAACATATCAAAAGATATAGCAATATATGTATTAATATCATATAATCAAATTCTAAATGGTATCTTTGACTTCTTTTCCAATGAATCGGTCCCTTTCTTTCTTTTTCTCTCTCTTTCTTTCTTTTTCTTCTTTTATCATCATCATTGAGACAAAGGTGTTAAAGCCGGCCGGGTAGTCGTGCGGTTTACGGCGGTAGGCCAACGACTCGAAGGTCCCGGGGTTCGAGTCCCGGCAGGGACGTGGATTATGATTTTAATGGCTAAAGGGTGAATCGTGACGGACCGAAGTCCAAAGTTACTAGACTGGCCCATATAAAAAATAAAGGTGTTAAACTGTGATGGTTCTGAGTGGCACTCCCCACGATTGACTAAATTGGTATTTAAAAACAATTCTAAACGGACTGGTAAATTCCTAAGGACAGGACCTGCACTTTCCAAAAAATAGACTCCAAACCATTGTGTTCAATGTACCTCGGTGGAATTGAACCCATGAGTACACAAAGCGAGCGCGATGCCATATCGACAATCTCCACGATTCTCATAATTAAAGATTTTCTAGTTCTGAAATTTCGTGAACTGCTGAATTCCGGAATTAGAAAGTTTAATATTGGAGACTGGTATTGAATCTTTGGTATAGATGAAAGAAGATGGACGGAACCAGTAAAATTTCATCTCGAGATTCGAAGTCAAGACCTCACCTATCAACCGTGTCTTCCAAGGTAACCTGTGCACTATGAGTGTTTCAGTGACACACTAGCTGTGCAGATTTTGTTTAATCTTTTTTTGTTCTAAACACATGTTTCTTTGTACCTGTTGTCCACATTGATTGTCTAAATAAAATTCATACTTTCTAACGAGCCCCATGCCATTTTATATCTACGTTTTATCCTCAGTCATCTTGGCATTCAATGTTTTCACCTACGGTATCCTAGGTAAACATACTCACCAATAACGCAAATCTTCTCTCTGTGAATCTGTACTTCGTTCTTTTCAACATGCACAGTAAAAAATAGCTGTGTTAATTCAACACAATGCGGTGTCCCAGCGTGACTACCACTTTTGTGTGTTAAATCAACACAACACACGGTGTTGATTACGGTACTATGAGAAAAAAAAGTTACGGCCGCAGCTAGATTTGAACATCAGTTGCTCAGTTAGAAGTCGAGTGTCTTACCGACTTCTCCAAATCATCAGGTGGAAAAAGCACTAGATTGAAACAACCTAGAGGATAAAAAAAAATGTTGCTGAACCCCAAACACACACAAAGTTACTCTAACGATTTATGCCATGAGTTAATCACTTTTCCATTGGTATCACAATCCCATTTACTGAGAATATGTTCCATTTCTATGAAAGCAAGCGCAGCATATGACATGTTGTTACGATAAGCAGTAATGCCGCTCAAATGTTTGGCTGTCGCCATCTTGCTTGTTTTTTTTATAGAAATAGATTATTCTCAATGAATGGGAATTCTGGTTCTCAATTGACAAATAGGAAGTGATTAAACAATGGGATAAGTCGTGCAAGTAACTTAGTTAGTTTGGGGGATTCAGCAACATATATTTGAACCCATACACTGTTTAAATCTATAGTGTAGTCGTTTAATTCAAATGTTGTTCAATAAATATCGTTTGCATCTAGTGCATTTTCTGTCTGACGATTTAGCTAAGTCGGTAAGACGCTCGACTTCTAACTGATCAACCCATGTTCAAATCTCACTGCCGCCGTAATTTATTTTTTTACAGTACCGAAATCAACACCGTGTGTTGTGTTGATTTAACACACAAAAGTGGTAGTCACGCTGGGACACCGCATTGTGTTGAATTAACACAACTATTTTTTGCAGTGTGTTGGTTGTATTTTTATATTACTTAGTATACATTACTTTTGATTTACTTAAATTCATTTTAAATTCTATTTTTAAATTGTCATTATCCAATTCATCAATTCTGGTTAGTAGTTCTTTTCCACTTATCAGAATAAAAGCGATTTTCTGACTTGAGTTTTCAACAGAGATATACCCACATTTCATTTCCCTTAATTTTTGTCTTGATTTGATGGGGGTGCAAGTGTTGTATCATTCAGGTCAATTTAATCTGTGACAGGTGATAAATACTTACTTACTTTCTCTAGAATTAAAGGCATTTTATTGACAGAAATATTCACGGTGGGAATAAGGAAAGTAATGTAACGTAACTAGTTACTTTTCTGGGTAAGTTACACTAACTGATAAGACGTTATATTTAAAATGAAGTAATGTAACGCGTTACGTTTGGTGTAACATAACTAGTAATGCATTACATTTTCTAAAAGTAATATAATTTGTAACTTCTGACTTTTCCAAGTAATTCTGCAAGGTTAAGCCAACAAGCTGAAAAAAAGCTTGTCGTGTCAAGCAAAAAGGTTGAATCAAGCTTGAATTATGCTTGATTTTTCAAAGGCACGATGTGCCTTGTTTAGACAAAGGATAATTAAGCTTGAAATTGGGTTGTGAAGTTCAAGCATATTTTAACTAGCAAAAATCAAGGTTGTATCAAGCTTGAAATATATTTGTATCACGTCAAGGCTAAGAAGGCAAAATCGTGGGAATTTCAACCTTGAATCAAGAAAGAGTGCTATGCGGGATTTATAGGCACTATAAGATCACTTGTATTCACTCTTACTGCCTTCCAAGAGAGCTTACAGAAGAAGGAAAACAATAAACATTATAGGCAATCCTCCCTATAGTTACTCAGAGGCTATATATTAAATGAAACAATTGAAGATATAGTTGACGGAAAGAGGAAAAAGGAGGACAAATTTTCGCAGTAGTAACAAGTCGAAATAGTACACTAAAAAGGGAAAAGCAAGAGAGGGATTGAATGGAGATAGCTCATACATCCTTGAAGATCCTGGCTCTTACGGCAAAACACTAATAATGGCGATGATACGGAAACATTCGTGACTCAACTGTGAGTGACCCTGTATGTGCAAACACTTTTCTGCAAGAAATACTCACTCATTTCAAGGCTTGCACATACGCTTCTGAAGTCGAATTTTCCACACAAACACATTTCAAGTTTCTCATTTATAGTTTAGTCCAACAAGAACCACCGTCTCGCACACATATGTTTACGACAATTCGTTCTCTGCTCTTTTTTTTTTTTAAAGCAATGTAGGTTATTTGTTCTCTTTCAAATACTGTATTGTAAGTGGCAGGTGTTCGCTCCATAAAAGTGAGAAAAGTTTTCAGCTGCTGTCAGCGCCATTTTATGACTTTGTTCAGCAAACTTGGTGTACACTTGTTTCTGAAAGGATTACGCATCATATTTTTAAAATCGTTCTGAGTATAAAGATTTCTCCTTCAGTTACTTCTTGCAACATTGATTTTTATCCTATAGTACACACAATGTTTGCTAGTTACTAGAAAAGCAAGACGTCATGCGCCAAAGTTATTTGAAGGTCATAAATTCAAGTAAAAAAAAAAAACTTTTTAAAGACACTTCTATTAAGCAATTCGTACTAAAAACTAAAAAAAAAAAGTTTATGCATGACTAAACTGCATAGGACTCGCTCTCATATACAGTCACTTCATAAATTCTTGAATTGGCGCGCCCTCATGCGTTTCTTTTTAGTCATGCATAAACAAAATTATCTTTTAATTTTTAGTACGAATTGTTTAAGAAAGGTATGTCTTTAAAAAGTTGCTTTAAAATTATTTTTCTTCGAGTTATTTCCGTTTTCCGATACTTTTTCTCAAGCTAATGTTTTGTGACCCAAATCCTAAAGTGTTCTTCAGCCAGTCAAATGTAAGATCATTGCAGGCTAGTATTTGTTTCAGGATAAAGAAGTGCATATTAACAAAAATATTAAAATATGGTTTTAAAATAATATATAAATATATGAAAGTAATAATAGAATATTGTATTGTCACCCGATTTACTTCGCTGTGCAAAATTTCATCATTGTATGACGTCGGGAAATGAGTTAAATTAACGTTGGAAGATTTGAAGACTCCACAAACCATTGTGAACTAAAGTAAAGTCTGTAAAAATTCACTTGAAATAATAAACTTCCCGGTTACATTACTTTTATAAAACCATTATGCAATGCAAGTTAAAATTACTTTTCCAGAAAGGTAACCTGTTATGTTACATCAAAAGTAACTCGTTACAAGTTGTCATACTTTCTTTTAAAATATAGCGCCTTACCTGCTAGCTTAACTTATCCAGAAAACTAGTTACGTTACATTTCCTTTCTTATTGCTACCGTGAATATTTCTGATAACATTTCTGCCTTTAATTCCAAGGAAAATTAATAAGTATTTATTACGTGTCCCAGGTAAAAATAGACTGAATGATTTCTCATAAGATTACAAGGGAATCAAAGCTTTAATATGACGGAAGGCGGATGACTTTGTAAGATTTTTCTATGTGAGACTCTGACCCAGGGGTGTAGCGAAAGGGGTACTTTTGAGGATGGGCATTAATTTTACAAAATTGTTGAAACTTCATATTCGTATACGAACCATATTATATATACGACTCTCCAGCAAGTAACGATCATAGTTTGTGACAAGTCGTACGTGGTTGCATAACACACAGGAGTAAAGAAGGCATAAATTCAACACAGCTTTCGTTTATTTGTTATCAGTGAGAGAAAATCTTATTGCCCGGTTAAACAGCGGTAACTACGTATGCCATCTTCGTTTATACAGAATTCTTTTACATCCTTTAGCCAATCCCTTGCGCATTCAGTGTACAATTTAGGAACATGCATTTTCCCGTTCGGGAGGTAGAAAACATCAAGCTCGAAAGTTTGTGTCCAACGCTTTCGGCATCCTATAGCTCCGAAATGTGATGGTGAATTTTTACCCCGGTAACTAAGACTTTATATTTTACTTTTTCATGTACTACCGGTATAATCTCTTCAAGTTTGTCGGTTGAATTGTTATATCCTCTTCATATAAACATTTATTATTACAATAGTTAGCAATGGCATCCACCAATGCAATGTTTCTTCCATCTTAATCCTCTCCTCCAGAAATATAAGAATAACAATGTTGTTAGACCTATAACATATATAAAAATCGACGTCTAAGCTAGGGATGGCAATCCGCTAGGGACGGCTCGAGCGGCGAGTCTAACGCTCGAGTCGAGTCGTCGCTCGAGCTCGACTCACTGTAACCGAGTCGCAGGGTGAGTCTCTCTGAGCAGCGACTCGGCTCGACTCGAGCACATAGTGAGCGCCGACTCGGCTCGACTTGAGCACATAGTGAGCGCTGACTCGACTCGACTCGAGCATATAGTGAGTTCCGACTCGAGCAGTTCTGAGTACCGACTCGACTCGACTCGATCAGCTACTGAGCACCGACTTGACTCGTGTCGAGCGAGTCGTTGACATCCCTTGTCCAAGCACATTGCTTAGTCCTTCTATCGTTTTTTTTTATAAATCCTGAGATATGTGTTTTATATGGCAATTGAAATTTTACTTCATGTCTTCCAATTTATCATGTCGGTAATATCGTTCTCTCTTCTCACCAGAAATAGCTTACCTAAACGTTCATCTACCATAGTTAAGCGTATCACAGTTTTCGTTAGAGGTAGTTTGGCTGGACTCTCTTTCATTTCGTAACTACGAAGTACCCTGCCGTAACAACAAATTAACAGGGGAAGGAATGCTAATTTTAGGTTATTCAGTCTGCTTTAATGTCCAAAACCTATGAAGAAACTCTTTATACAACTTGGAAACGATATAGCGACAACGGTTAACAGTACCAACAAAGAACGATTCACTGAAAGCATATTCATTCAGTTTAAAACGAAATATAAATATTTTAAAAACATAAAATAAAGTTACTTTCTCTGATTATCCCCTTTTAAATAAGAAAGATGTTTTCACTTGAAATTGAGTGTAATTATAGGCTACATATTTTGAACACAAGGGAGTAACTATACAATAAATCAGAGTTTGAGATTGTATTGTTTTCTTTGCCTTATTTTCAGTAACATTCAATCTTTTAAAAGAAAACTGAATGGAGAAGGGACTGGAATACTAACCACAATTTTAAGTTCAAATGGGGACAGAACCATTCGGAAGAGATCACTAAATTGAGATTTTCAAATAGTTCACTCCCAAGATTTGGTCGACGTTAAAGATAATCTAAAGTAACAATCTCCAATAAAACATAGCAGCACTCTCTCCATATATGAATAATGTATTCTTATCGTTGTTCGAAATTTCCTTGCTGCTAATATAAATTCAAGTCTAGAGAGTTCAAACTTTCAGGGAAGAAAGTTCATAACCAATTCAAGAGCATGATCGATGCCGATTATTTTTTATTTTCGTTTACCTTCATTGTTGAAATCGCTTTATTGTTGATGTGAATATCGAAACCTATAACAATGAAGCTCTTTCACCAATGAACAAAAAATAAAATTAAAAATCGTATCGATCATGCTCTTGAATTGGTTATGAACTTGCTTCCCTGAAGGCTTGAATTCTCTAGGCTTGAATTTGTGGGAGCAGCAAAGAAATTTCGTGTAACAGTGAAAATAGATTAGGCATATACGGAGGTAGTGCTGTCATCTTTTGTTGGAGATCGTTGGATATGATTGTTGGGATTCGTTGATTACGCTCATTGAATACTTTGATAAAGAATGTTATATGAATGCAGCTTGTGAGGACATGTGCGAAACGTCGTAAAAGGTTTATCGGTAAAGTGTGAATCTTAAAATCTAACAAAATATCGTTTTCGTCGACTAAAAGCAGATTTTCACTAGTGCATTGATCATATGATAGATCAGCTTATCAGTGGTTTTCAGAGCAATTGTTAAATCTTCAAATTTGCAAATTTTCTATGCTGATGTCTTAGAAACTTAAAACGAAGAAGTGACTAGTAAGGAATTTGAATTGTATTTTTAGTCTTTCGGCATCTCAAACTCAGACCCAAGAAGTAAACACTATGGATATAGCTGAAATTTTCAACATTTTCAACATCAATCCTGGAACTTTACAGAACTTTAAACTTTCCATACAATCTAATCATCAGTGAATCAAGATATCGTCTTACAAGGCCTGTCTGAAAAGTATCCGAACTTATATCCCTGAGGACAGTAGTGAACGTTGGATGGCAACGTTGCACACAGTGGTGAGGGATGTCCTTCATGCTCATGCTTGTTGGACGGAGTAATTCTTACTTGCTTCAGCATCCGTTAGGCAACCACTGTGTAGTGTCGTGTGGTTCTTAGTTGCAGTCCCAGTCGAGACAAAACAACAGAAAGTGTAAAACAACCATACTACATCAAGTTTGGCCAGAAATGTGGAAGTAGTCAAGCAGAAACAATGCTCAAGCTATCGGCGACGATGCTGTGGTGAGTGCACAAATAAAACAGTAGTTCTATACGTTTATAGATGGACGCACGTAGGCGGCAAAATGAAAGTGCTGTTGATTGTGCTCTTTGACTACCCGTGGCTTTGTTCAACACGTATACGTACAGAAGGACGATCAGTTATGAATCTTAACGCTCTCCATCGCCTACGTGATGCAGTTCGTCGCAAGAGAACTAAGCTGTGGGCTTCGCAAAACAAGCACCTGCAAGGTTCTATTTCTCGTATTAGAGCCAATCTTTTCTGACGAAGAATAGCATTTCTGTCGTTTGCCAAGACCTCTTGTGACTTTTGGCTTTTCCTAAAATGAAATCGACACTCAAAGATAAGTGCTACGACATCCGCGACGACATTATGTATAACCCCAGATAGCACCCAAACTTGTAGTAAGTTTGTAGAGGGTTGGCATTGCAAGTTTGAACAAAATTTGGCATTGCATTGCTGAAAACTTGCTACAACCTTGCAGTAAACGTGCTAGTTAACATATACAAAATTTGCTACAAACTTTGCACGCTAAACTTTCTATAAAACTTGTCAAACATCAAGACTGTTGCGGAAAAAAGATCTCTAACTGGTCTGGACTGGGGCTCGAACCTACGATCTTAAGTTTTGTTTTCAAATATATGCTGAAATTCTTAACTGAGAAAGCGCATTGATCCAGTTTCACAGCTAATGGCCTGGTTTTTCGCAAGCAAGCTTCTTCAGGAAAATCTTAGTGATGTGTACATTTTACTCCTCGGGTCGATGACATGTTGTAGTTTTGGTCTTTGTATTCTGTATAATGAAAGAAAAGAATAGTGTCTGACTTGAATTGTTTAATTTGTTTTCGGGAAATGCATATAATTTTGAAAATTATGTAAAATGTTAAAAAATAGGAAAGGGAAGGAAATATCTATCAGTACGAAGAAAAAGAAGTTATTAAAAATATGTTTTTGGAAACCCGGCGTTGCAGCTAGTAATCCAACAGGGAACATCACTGGTAATTTATCGCTGTAAGGAAAAAACAAGGGAAGTCGAAACTTGGTTTAAACTACCGTACTATCTGTGAAATTAGCAGCCAGTTTGGGAAATGTCACCGGTCCGTACAGTAAAGTACACATCAATATGTCACTCTTGCTGTGAATTGCTTGTGAAAAATCACGAATCAGTCTTCTTCATATCTCTACTCTAACACAGGATCAATATAAGCTCCTCTCCCAGTTTCGAATTAAAGTCTACATAAATGCCTTTATTCCAGAAGCTCTTTTTGTAACATGAAAGGATTTGTAAAATGTTTTCGTTCAGCAGAACTCGTGGAACAGTGGCAGAGTGGCAGACAACAAACATATCTGAAGATCGCGAGTTCAAATTGCACTGCAGACAGAATTCTTTTCTCGCTACGGGATTATCAACGTTTTGATCTATCAACGTTTTTAAAAACAAGGTTTGTAACAAGTCTGGTTTTCCAAGTTTGTAGCAAGTTTGCTTCAAGATCGTAGGATGTTTGCAGCCTTGTGCAATGCCAATATTGCTGCAAACTTGCTGGAAGTTTAATGTGCTATCTGGGACGCGACAGCGGCGTTAACAGCAGTTCCAAAATAGTAGATCGTGGCATGCTTTCAGCAATGGCAGGGTCGTTGGGTTAAGTATGTGAAGTTAAAGGGCCCTATTTCGAAGGTGATTAAAAATCGAAACACACCAGGTATATAGTGTTATTTCCGTGGCCTATGGTAGGGAAATACTCTTCAGATATGCGTTGTAATTTATGTTGATTTAAGATGACGTAAGAGGAAGAAAACCGCAATTGAACGATATGAATGAGCTATCGAAGACATGATTGAAAGTGATTCTCAATCGACGAAAAATGAGTTTCAAAAGCTCAGAAGAGCGAGAACAACGTGGGTTCAGAAGGAATTTCTTAAACCTTATCGAATTATAGTGAAGTTCTCCACTTTCCCAAAATTGAACATTTTTACAAATTATTCTTGTTACTGCCTCAGTGCCTCGTTGTTTTGCAAAGTGTACAATGAGCTCCTTAGAAAAAAAGACGCTGTTCTGTCTAGTATTGTCATATTCCCGTCACAATATTTCCCTCAAAGTAACTGAAAAAATCCCGATTTTTGTAAAAATTTCCCGCCTGCTAGATTAATTTTCAGTTACTTGAAATTAGTACATAGAAAGTGTCAACAAGATTCATCAAATTTTTCCGATTCTTTTGTCTTTTTTTCCCTTTTGCCCTTTCTTATGTGGCCCAGATTTTCCCGTTTTCTGGAAAAATTCCCTCCACTTGGCAACACTGTTTCCGTTACAAATAGTTGGGTAATATCCCCTAGAATTCTTTCGTGTGAGTTCGGCATTCATCAACAAGTATCCAATGATTACCTCACAAAATGTAAACATACGAGAGAAGACCCAAAGGAAATCAGTATTTTGTAACAAAAAAAAAGTATATTTATTTTTGGGTATTACAACTTGAATCGCTTTCAAAGTACTGGTTTAAACGTGTTTTCCATTTTCGAAGCAGTCGTGAAATTCTTGCCAAGTGATACGTTTTAATGCTACCTCGTTTTTTAAAATCATCTCTTCCACATCTGCAAAACATTTTCTTTTGAGTATTTTTTAGGTAGATTTCGAAGAAAATATACCTA
>JAGDQP010027317.1:0-25111 GCA_022664845.1 Lepisma saccharinum
GTGATGTAACTTTCACTGCAGAAAAACAGTATTCTTTACATATGAAAGTTAATGTTGTAGTCAACACGCGGCCAGCTTTGTTTGGTGATAAGAAAACATGGATGAAAGTGCAGAAATAACGTCCTTCCACGGGAAGGACATAAACAAACAAAATGTTAAAGTTGATTGTGTTTTCCCAAGGATACTTTGATCACTGTAAGTGCATAGGGAAACCAACAATATTTATAGTAATATTTATTATGCTGATTATCGTACACCGCCAGAACCGGGAGACATTTCACACTTTTATTTCGTCTGTACGATAGAAAGTAGCGTATTTTCTCGAGGGCATGTGGTTGTTAAGAGAGGTCTCCTTTAGTAGGAGAATAAGTTAGTGTATTTATTTACATTTGTTTTACATCATTTCCTGGAAGCAGTCTCATTGTAATCATGGCTATTCTACTTTAAAGTTTACGTCAAAAAATGTAAAGAAAAAGAGTTAAAAGCGGAAAAGATAGGAAATGATTACAATGGAGCGAAACTGCTAATTTTAACATGAAAACAACATTGAAAATAATATTATTTTACAAACTAGCAGTGGTCGACAAATTTTAAAATCCATTAGCACAACGAAATGATGTAACTCTAGCTACAGAAAAATAGTATTCTTTACATTTGAATTTGAATTTGAATAATTTTCTTTAGGTATCTAAGGCTCAAGCCCAGTTTTCTTTACATAAGTAGTAACTTTGTTTTAAAATTTCTAACGTGTTTTACTTTTTCTTGTTGGTTTGTCTATGTAGGCGGTCCTATATATAAAGGGAGATTCCTTTTAGAAAATAGTAAAAAATCAGGCTTACATTATGTTCACAATGTCATTGACCGATATTGAGCGATCCGATATTGAGCAATGTCGATGATCGATGTCAAACGATATCGTTGACCGATATTGGCCAATATGTTTGCTATCTACTATGGGATACATATCGTTGAACGATATCGATCGATGTCGTAAAATCCAATATGCCAATATCGGCCAACGTGGATGTGCTACTTGGGGAAGTAGCTGACGTTCACTTTTATATATACCTCATAATCTACATGTAAAATGGTGAGTCCACCCAGTCTCAGACATTCAGACTATCGACGAGGATATCGTACACGTTTTGGTCTTACTATGGTTTATCAGGTTTTCCCTCAGTTGCACCAGGCGAGTGCCAAGGTCATACTTAAATTATGGTCGTGTACTTTCTTATTTTTTTCCAGAAGAGTAATCGCCAAGTTCCCTCCGACTTGTAAAGCGATTAAGACTGTTCAACTCACTATGGAAACTAAATTAAGAAATATGTTAATTAAATACACACAACTAACCACTTACACAGAATTCCCACAGTTTGTATTATTTGATCCAGGCTCATGTTTTGATAAACACTTTGGAAAGTAACCAGAATTTTTATAGACATTTTACCTATTATTTTTCTTATATTTCGATGCAAAACCAAATTGTTTTCTGGCGTTTCATACTTTATACATAATATGCCAGCTTTAATCACCTGTTTACAATTCTGGCCACAATGAATAATTGAGGTATGATTCATCAGAAAATGAAGGACCTATTACAAATCAGAAGTTAAACCAAATTCAAAACTCGTATCTTCCACATGCATATTTTGTTTCACAGTTAGATTTATCTTACAAATGGGACAGTTAAGTATTCATATTTATCTCGTGACACTACTTTTCAATCGGAGACATTGTTTATTATTATTTTTTTTCTCAGCCTGTAGAAATATTTATGATGTGAAACTAGATCATTACGCATTTAGTTTATGCTATCGTGACGCACACAGAGATCCTTCTTTTTCAAGAATTGCAAATATTTAACATCCAACGCAGTCTGGTAGGTTTGTCTTGCAAAGCCCCTGAGAAAAAAAATAGGTGAATAGATAACTATTTAAAATGCAAGAATGCATTAATTCCAATGATACCGAAGGAAGGGAAAATGACGGGTCTATGTCAGAACGCCCACTGGTCAGATCGCTCACTTCTGAAAATGGTCAGTACGCCCACAGAAACGGTCAGATCGCCCACAAAAATGGCAAAACACGCAAATTCAGAAATGGTCAGAGCGCCCACCGGTCAAAACGCCCACTCGTAAAAATGGCAACAACGTTGGGTCTATATGTCAGAACTCCCACTGGTCAGATCGCCCACTTCTGAAGTGGTCAGAACGCCCACAGAAATGGTCAGATCGCCCACCAAAACGGCAAAATACCTAAATTCAGAAATGGTCAGAACACCCACCGAAATTCGAAAATAAGTCTTAAAATGAATTTAAGTAAAACAAAAGTAATGTACAATCAACATGCTGCAAAGAAGGAAATATTGATTCACGGAGAGACAAATAGGCATAGTTAATGAGTATGTTTACCCAGAGCAGCTCAAACCAACCTATGCTAAGTTGTCGAATGAAATAAATAGAAAATGCAAAATGGCGTGTAGCTCGCTTGGATGATCACATTTAATTTTCAAAAGCAAACTATCCATGTGTCTCAAGAGTAAAGTTTATAATCAATGTCTCTTACGTGTGATGATGTACGACTGTGAAACTTGGATATCGAATGCGCGAACGACTATAAGATAAAGACTCACACAAAGAGTTATGATCAGATGCATGATTCAATGTATTATGCATATGATGAGATGCAATCCATGTGTTACAATGGATTCCCAAAGAAAAAAAAAACGCCCGAGACGACGTCCAAATGCAAGATGGGTAGATGAAATTAAATGCTTTTCAGGAGCTACATTGATGAGGATTGCAGATATGTGGAAAGTAAAGGGGGATACCTTTATCCAACAGTGGATAGAAAACGGCTGAATATGATAATGGTTCCTTAAATTACGCTTCATATTTGCCTTTCCAAGTTGATTAAATAAAATGTGTACTAAAAGCTAATAGAATGAAATTAACAACATTTATCATGTGTTCATTCCCACGATGAAAAGAGTTGAATTTTAAATTATATTTCAACAAATATTTTATTTCGTTCATATTGCTTTAATGTGACATGTTTTCAATTTCCCTTTCCTACATGATATGGATTTTGATTCTGATGCGTTTTTCAAGGCGATACATTACACTTATTGAGAAATACAAATTTAATAATAGGGTCTTTTTGAAACGTACAAAATAATTTTAACGCTTTTAGAATGAAATTTCACCGCTGAGTCCATGATCGTTCAGAAACCACATTTTTAGAATCGTTTATTAGTGTTTGTTGTAATGGTATTTTTATTTATTTCGTCTTATTTAATATGGCGGGTATACTTTTTAAGGCAGGTTTAAGGTCATTATACTTTCCTTCCACTCAAACATAAATATACATACCAAGTTATTATTATGAGTGCACATAATATAACAACATAATAACACATAGCAGATAATTATACTTAGGAAAAGAAACCCACGCGAACGCAACATTATCATATAAATAGTATACTCGCTGCTGTAGCATGGTGGTAGCTTATGTGCACAGCCCCCAACTGAACTCCGATTCACTTGTTTACGAGTGGGCGTTCTGACTGGTAGACTTTGTGAAAGTTTTCCCGAGGTTTCTTCCATTATTTTTGTTCAATATCTATTTGATATTAGTATTAAACTGCAAAAATTTAAAGTAGTAACCGTGTACCTCCGTACCGTTTGTATTTTCTAACCTGTGAGGATACTGATCGTTTTTGTGGGCGTTCTGACCATTTTCAAAGTGGGCGTTCTGACCGTTTTCAAGGGTGGGCGTTATGACCAGTCTCAGAAGTGGGCGATCTGACCAGTGGGCGTTCTGACCATTTTGGTGAACATTGTTGCCATTTTTACGAGTGGGCGTTCTGACCATTTCTGAATTTGCGTGTTTTGCCGTTTTGTTGGGCGATCTGACCATTTTTGTGGGCGTTCTGACCATTTATAGAAGTGGGCGATCTGACATAGTCCCGTACTGCTGCCATAACTCGTGATTCTTTGAAATGAAAGCAGTAAATCTTAGGATACCAAGAATAAAATAAATAAATAAATAAAAATCTGCATATGTATTTTTCACAAAACGTTACTAAAAGATTATCTACCTAATCTTTTAACTAAATAGAAAGTGATTGGTGACTGCTCCCTGCGGTGTTAGAGAGCAGAAATGATAGACTCACTTCAGATGGACATCAACTATTATCTATTCAATTGTTTTGTGTGCACAATGGAAAAGGCGAAACGCGTCGCAATGAAGAGCAGGATTATTGAAACAAAGGAACTAAGTTTAGGAGCTCATACATATGCATTTGTTTTTCTAATTTAAGTGAATCTTTGTTTCATAACTAAATAAATGGAAATAAAACTAACAATGTTTACAAACTTGATGCGCCGACCTTTCCAATACCTAACTCTGTGTTCTTCAGGGTTTTGTTTTATCATACTCTCATTCCCTCAAGAGGAAATAGGTTGAACTCATCCACGTCAACGGTAACGAACATTTTGTGAAACGAAAGCGATATGAAATGAAACGCCAAGCGTCCGTGGCTCAATGTTTTGGCGTTGGATTCGTTTTCCAAAGGTCCAGGGTTCAATTCCTGGAGACGGCCATCCTGACTGAAGTTTTCATAAAAGTCTTATTATACAAATGCCCGGATCATATCTTACTTTATTGCTATGTCCGTTTCCGTCCAATTCCGTATGCTATTGTTCATGCTTGTTGTTGTTGCTAAGCTCCAATATAAAATAATCTCCGAGTTGTATATGGAGATAGCAGAAATAAATCAATCTTCGGAAGTGTTAACGCTGCTGGACTTGTAGTTTAAGCTCGTGATGTTTAGACATATACTCACATATACAGTTACAAAGAGCTCCTGTGTAGCCTAGTCAGTAGCGCGCTCGACTTCAGTGCGAGCGATCCCGGGTTCGATTCCCGGTGAGGGTTAAAAAATTTCGTTGTTGAACCAGCATCGTGAGGACAATTGGGGAGCTGCTGTGAATAAAAGACAGTGGTGATCACGGTGAGAGCTTCGGCTCTCCTCTCCCAAACCCGCCCGGTGAACGTGGGAGCAGTAGATAAACTCTTCCCTTCGGGGAGCGGCCTCATCCACTAGTGGATTGAATATGGCTGTGATTTATTATATAGTTACAGACAGACTACAAGTGGCTGTAGACAAAGTCATATCTTTCCCCACTTAGATCCCAGCTAAATAAGGTATCATTCAAAGACTCACTTCTGCCAGACTTCAGTACTCGAACTCGAGACGTAGAGACTAGCACAAACACACATACAGACAGACAATAGTTAAAATAGCTTCTTCTTTCTCCCTGAACGTGATATGTTGTCGCTAAAGATAAAAACGAGAGATCTCAAACAATTTCCTTAGTCAAGATAGTATGACATTGGATACATTGTTTTCTCCGATTTTTTTTTAAAACTCTACTCTCAGATGAAATGTTTAGCACCACAGAGGTGCATGCGCTTTCCCTTATTTGTATTGGAACTGACAATATTTGAAATTCAAAGACTATAGATAAGAGAGGTTTCGCGGGACGGGCGTAAGCCATAGTGCTGTTACCGCCCATACAATTCATTTTATCTAAGAGAGGTTTCTCGCTGCGGTAGTCAGCATTTCATCAGGCAATCGGGATTTCTAAAAAAAATAATATTTCGTTAAATTCAATATGTTAATAGCCACGTGCATGCAGGTGCCGACCGGATAGCTGTGCGGTCTAAGGCGTAAGGGCAACGACTCGAAGGTCCCGGTAGAGGCGTGGGTGTTTTGTGGATTTTAACTTGGTGTAAAGGGTCGAATTGTGACGGGCCGAAGTCCGAAGTATTACTAGACTATCTCATAGAAATAAAGTTTTTACGTGCATGAAGGTAATAGTGACTTCTACTACTTGGAATATTTGGCGTGCTGGAACCCATTACAAACCATGGACTATTCTCCCGTTTCTGTTAATTATGATTCGCCACTTTCTTGCAGAGTTTATACGGTTCGGAAATCGAAACGGGGTGGGGGATTTCCGTGGTCCAGTCGGGATTTGTCTTTGGGTTGGCTCCCGGATATCCATATGGTTAACGCTCTAGCCCTTGGAGAGAACGGTTCCGGGTTCGAGCGAGCGAGGTATATGGTAATTTACAGGTTTAGAAGTATCGGACAATTGTCCATGCCTTCCATTGGTGTTGATCTTTGTCTATGAGTTATTGGAGGTATGTTTGTTGAAGATAGGACGCAACTGTCGAAGTCCTACATGCATCATGAATTGCAAAGGAGATTTAAAAATAATAAAAGTGAGAAGAATTGGGGAAGTGAGGAGCGGGGTGGGAGAGAAGAAGGGAAGAGGAGATGGATTGTCTTCTGTTGCTGAAGTAACTTAATCACTGCGTTGGAATTTAGGTTCGATTCGCAGGATTTTGATACTTATCCAGTATCGTGATAAATATTGCGGAGACACTTTGAATACAAGAAGGAGCAAATTGGGGTCATGGGAGCCAAAGTGCAACTGCGACGAGAGCCGAGGCGCTGACTACGTACTACCCAACGAAAATCCGTTTGAATTTTATTTTATTTTATTTATGGCATTTAAGATCTCAGGCTCAGGTCAAGCTAAAAGCCGTCTGGTACACCTTGACGCTCTACGGAATGTCGTACCATTAGTTTAGGTTTAGAGTTAGTAGACATGATTTTAGGTGTTCGAAACGTCAGTGTGGCAAATTTCTGCATGATTTGAAAAGAAACGAGATCATGAGTAATATTTTCTCGTCGTGAAAGTTTAAAGAATTTTATTCAAACGTCCATCAATGCTTTGATTTGTAGTGACAGAAAAGCGTAAAATAGATACTAGAAAGTAGAAATGTTCCTCCGGAAATTTATACGTTAGCGACTAACCGTATACAATTAAACTTATCTTCAATTTGAAATAAGCAACTCCACTTATTCCTAGACAATCCACTGTCCGATCGAATAACCCTTGTCTGAGTAAATCACTCCTTCATTTACTAAACGGTGTATTTATTTGGAAATCAAATATTTATTTTTACGTTCTTCAAGTATCATTTTGTTTATTCTTCAAACCTTTGTACGAGAATTAGATATTTTCTTTTCGGATATCCGTTAAAACTAGGTTCCTCTAATATCATGTTGTCTTAAAGATTATTGTGCATTTCTTTGGTTTTCCGGTTAATTGGAGACGAATAAGTAAATTTCCGAATAATTATTCAAATAATATTCCGATAATAACTACCCCAAAATATTTACAGTTCCAAAATTAATAATGCATGAACATAAAGAATAAAACACTATTATCTGGATATGATCCGCCATCCCGTTATATATATACGCTATCCTCGTATGTAAAAGCCGGCCGGGTGGTCGAGCGGTCTGCGGCGGTAGGCTATTGACTCAACGGTCCCGGGTTCGAGTCACGGCAGGGGCATGGGTGTGAATTTTAACACTTATCAGCTAAAGGCAAATCGTGATGGGCCGAAGTCCAAAGTTACTAAGGGCCCATATAAAAATATTTTTTTTTATCGTATGTAAAATCAGTACGAATATATAGTGGGGCTAGGATAAATTTTTATCCCGTATTTGACCGTTCCATAGTATTTTCTCAGCATTTACTAAGAATATTGCTCGCTCGAGGAACGCGAGTGCACTTTCCAGGGAGCTCCAGATACATACATGAACTGACTTCAAACAAACCGTTGAACCTAACTCAATGCTTGAAAATTAACCCTTAGTGTTCAGAGATTTGTGACAGCGTATTTTGGTTCTACAATCAACATTAATAATTGTACCTATAGCATAGTAAAGCATTCATACTACATCCTCTTTATATTAGTATTATTTTTTTTCTGAATTTCAGAAGGGTTCGGCATTTCAGTACTCTGATATCTTTCAGTATGCTGATACTGTTTGGTTTATCGATATTCCGATATTTCGGCATACCAATATTTCAGCATACCAAATTCCGGTATAAATTATGCCGGAAATTTGGTATTTCAAAATATCGATACCGCTTTTGTTACATCGATATTTTTAACAGCGCTACGGCAGATTAATATTTCCGACTAAAACAATTATCTAACTTCGAAATATGTTTCCTTCTAGATCACTATTTCTACTTTAAAGGTGATACTAACTACATTTCCAGAGGGGCTCCGGGGGTGAATGACTCGTTCGACTTCCATGCTGATGAGCATAACTATAGCCATAAATATAACACGAATCATTTTCCTGCAAAATGGAATATCATGGAAACACGTTTCGTAAAACTATAAACTGTATTGGTCTTTGTCGTTTTAGTAAAATTTGACCGAGGTTCGTCTGAATTATACTGGTCAAAATCCACAAACATCCATTTCCCAGGCGGGATTTCAACCCGCAGCTTTATAGACGCTAGTATAATGTATCAAACAACATGTTTGTCTCGTTCGGCATGCTTTTCGTCTCTGTAGCTTTGAAAGTAGCATTACAATCCAACAAAAATCGTGTCCGCTTGAGTTGTAATGCAGATTCCTGTAATACAAATAAATCGGCAGCTACATTTATACCGCACCCCAGGTGGTGGTGCTAAACGCTCAACATCTTGTAACAAACAAGCATGCAGTTGAAGACAATGAGTTGATATGTATAAACTAGGTGGGAAAACTGGCAACAACGCGCGACGTTAAAATGATATAAAATTGTACAGTATTATACGCGTGTGACGCCAAATGATGGCAAAGTTGAATGTATATTCACGTGCGCCAAAACGACAGTAATTTGAACGGAGGTCAAATTGATAGGAATTTAAACAATAAAATATTGTGCTTTTAATTGGAGTATATTCGTTGATTTTGTAAAATACATAACCGATAACCATGATATACACATAATGTAGTTAAGTCCCATTGCTGTGGAGAAAAATCAACTTTAAAACGGATGCCAAATGTTCGTCTTTTGAAAGGATGCCAAATTGATAGAAAGATATATATATATATATAACGTTTATTTGCCCTTAATATCTCCCCCCTTGGAAAAATTCATGGGAAAATTCAATCAGAGAACCAATTGAAACATCTTTCCAGTCGATGTTAGGTTTTAGCAGGGAACACTTTCATTTTAACAGTATCAGTGGAAATTGCAATTCACTAAAATGCCCTTTGTACACTGTTAATATGTTCCAATTAACACTTCTGTAGCACTACATTTCAGAACTTTCAGAAAGGAATTATAAACATTTCTTCCCTCATGATTAGAATGTCAAAGTACGTGCACATGCAAATTTTGGCTATTCGAGAGCAATTGAATTTGAAGATGTCGATTATATCAAAATCAAATTTGGTCTGTGGAAAGTGATAGAGTGGAAATATCCTTATGTTATTAAATTGTTGAAAGGAATAGAAGGCAAATACACAGTATTGGGTACTGCGTGAAAGGCTCTACCTGTTGAAGGGTATGTTCTTCAAGGCCGCCATCTTGAAGTATGCCATATTGAATCCCGATTGCTCTTCTTAAATGGGAAGGGAGTCGTGTAATATGTTATTCAGGACTAGAAGTTCGCGAGAACTATGTTTGTGAAGTCACATTTTCCGTTAATGTATTATTGCAAGAGATATTCCACTTCTATATGGGTTTCTAAGCAATAGTCTGAAAACACCCATTCCGTTTTGAAATAACGAGTGAAATGCAAATGTATACGAGTGGTTCCTGGCTACAGTTCCATTTCGATATGGGTTTGTATTTATTTGGGATTCCTTTCTTCCCTTGTTTCAAAACGAAATGGTTGACTTCAGGTTATCGTATAAAAACCCGTAGAGAAGAGACATATACCCTTATTTCTCACAATAATACATTTACGGAAAACTGACTTCACAAACGTATTTCTCGTAAAATTCTGGCCCAAAATGACATATTATACGCCCTTTCCCATTTAAGAAAATCAATCGAGATACAAAATGGCCGACTTTAAGATGGCGGCGTGAATAATATACCCTCCAACAAGTAGTGCCTTCCACCCAGTACCCATTACTGTGTATTTGCCTTCCATTTCCTTTAACAATTTAAGAACATACGAATATTTCCACACTTTTTTATCACTTTCCACAGACCGAATTTGATTTTTATATTGCCGATCTGGTAGCCATGTGGATTGGTGCGCTAAGCCAGCGACTTGAAGGTCCGAATCCCGGATGGAGCATGGATGGGAATTTTAACTAGAATCGCATTTATAGTGACGGGTCGAAGTCAAAATTACAAAAACTGGCTCATACACATTTCTTTTACTTTTATACAAACGACATCTCACAAAGTATTGCGCTCGAGTGTCAAAATTTGGACGCGCACATACTTTGACACTCTAATCATAACGGAAGAAAAAATATAGAATTCTTATCTGCCGCATCAGTAAGTTTACTTGTTCGCAAAACACGAGTTACAGGGCTTCAAAGTTCGTTCTGAACGCTTGAAGGTTAGGCATAACTTTTTACATATGAGTGGAAGGTATACATATCCCGTTTACTTTCATATGAAAGGTTTCAGTAAAGATAATTTGTGTTAAATTAGAGTGGTTGATGAAGTTGACGTTTTAATTAATTGCACTGATTCCTGCCAAATGCAAATATTATATTACAAGGTGACTCAACAGAAATTTTCCAACATGTTAACTTAATTTTCGTAACCTATTAATTTGCAGGAAGAACCCTGTCATACGTCACTATTAATTTCAAGGGAAATGTACTATTCCGGTAAACAATTGTATGTTTCCCATTGTTTACTGTGTAATGGCAAAAAGTTAAATTTTCTTAAATGACATACGTAGGTGAAGTTGCACATCCTGTAAATAGTCTTTCGATTCTGTTTACAAGAATCACATAATCGTTTACCAGTTTCTTTGAAGTCTTTGCGAGAAACGGGTAGAATTCTCAAATATTATAAACTTAAGGCCCACTTTTTCAAAATATTTCGAAATCTAATATCATTATCAAAATTTTAAGAAGATAGATCTCTAGTACTTACAAATTACTATGAAATACAATGGGCAGCGATCTCGAGATTTTGTCCATTGATGAGTGATACGTTGCTAGTTAAATAATGACGTCATGATCTTTGACAACGTATCACTTATCAATGGACAAGATATCGAGATCGTTGCCCATCGTATTTCATAGTAATTTGTCTTTACTAGAGATGTATCTTCTTAACATTTTGATAATGCGATTAGATTTTGAAATATTTTGAAAAAATGTTAAAAAGTGGGGGCGGGAGTAGCGAGGAACCTTAAACTTGATAGGTGAGATAGTAATAGTTTAAACTATTTGCGCTCCAAGTGTCATCACAAGTAGAAAAGTGCTTGAAAGATTGCTGTGATAAATTTAAACATGTTTCTCACACTTTGCGATCCAATGACAACATATGATGAATGCCATTCGTCACCCTCATACAGAAGATATACTCTTTGAAGCATTGTTGTTTTCCATGGAAAATTCGGCTCGTCGTGAACTTGTAGTATATTGTTTACCTGTTGAACCTAGTGCAATGTAACATTTTGGAACTTTCGGAACATGAGCTACAAGGAGTCCATATTTTTGTTGGGACATCTAGTCTAAAGGTTCCATACTAAAATTAAATTTTGTCATCTTGCCAATAACACAAGACTGGCCAATGCAAAAACATTATTTATTAGATTTAACATAACGAACGTTAGGTAAGGCAAGGTCAGGACAAGGATACAAGCTATTTTAAACCCAAAAGATTTATTATTCACTTTCTTGTAGTGTTTCCAAATTATTTAGACGTATTTCTTGAGCGATTATTTTACCCATGGTTAACATACTCGATATCTACTAATATTGCACTCATAAATCATTGATTTAAAGTTTCTTTAAATATACATATTCTTCATAAAATTAAGCTCTCGTATATTCATCAATTACGACTTTAGAAATGACTCGATGGTGCAATGCATGTCATGTATGTACTACACATTAATAATTAAATTAATACAACCTTGCCAGTAAAACAGCGTATTTGCCTTCGTTACTTAAATGTATTATTAGCAACGAGAGTTATTTGGTAATAATACATTTGCTAATAAGAGCTTTGCTTTATTCATAAACAAACTTCAATCTATCTATCTATCAATCAATCAATCTATCTATCTATCTATCTCTCTCTCTCTCTCTCTCTCTATATATATATATATATATATTATACCACAGATTAAATTGGCTTCAATTCTTTTGTGGGCTGCACTAACAACTTTTGGCGTCACGTCTGAAGGATGCTGCCCTTTGACGATGATCACCTTTCTGTCAGTATGCCTAGTAAGTTAGTTGAAAACTTTCGTTTAAGTACCTTTCTGCCATTAGTCTAGTGAATTTCAAAGAAACTCTTGAAATCTGCAAGAAAAAAATAGTCGGCAGCGCTTCTAGCCCGGATGCTTCTCCTTCCCAACTTCCACACGGAATTGAACCGCATGGAGATCTGAAGTCTGTCGTGTCGGCATTTGTCACTAACATAAATTTCTATGCTATTTCGCAACGTGAACGTTTTAAAAATATATTTTTGGAGTGACTTTCAAATTAACAACAATTTGTTCACTTGTCACATAAGTTTATTCTAGAATACCAAGGCTGGGTTGCAAGAAAAATCCTAATCTACACATTAAAATCATAGAGTTTAACTTAAGTCGGTCAGAGTTGCACTCACCCAAGTGTGTACTTAAGTCTGTTGCTGGAAGCCCTCAATACTATAACTTAAATAGGTCCCTACTACTTTTCGTACTTAAGTAAAACTCGACAAATGTGCATTTTCCGCTGCTAACTAAGTTTCACAACACTGCAATTCCGATCAAAAGTGATCGTTGCGCAAGCTCTGTGATAGTTAACAGTTGAGTTGCTGTTGGCGTGTTAATTCAGTAGCGAAATTCGTGGAAAGAATATAAAAAAAGGAATTACTCAAGTTCCCAACACGAATCATTTTTTACTTGCCGGTTGAACAAAATAACTGAGATAATAAATAATGTGTATAATCTGAACTGCGGTAAAATCAAAACTATTCTGCAAAATATGGAGAAAAAGAATATAATTAAATGGTCCAACTGGTTTGTTTTACAAAGTGGAATTCGAACCACTCCATTTATTTGGCCCCGGCGGGAATTGAATCGTGTCCATGTACAGAAAAACAGCTGATGTTGCTACTAATGTAGAAGAGTGCGTAGCTATGTACTATGGCTTTAGTAAACGCATGTATAAATACAAGAAGTTAAGTCGAATATGCTTTTAATTGATACTTCTTTCATAGTTTCATGCAGAATTGTCATGCACCTGTCCACTTGTTAATAGGCAAAAACCAAATCAAATAGCTTGGAATTAAATGGAAAATTATCTATAGTCTGATCAGAACATGTTTGAAATAGGACACATGATTTTTAATTATTTTTATATGTACAAGTTTACCACTCGTGAACCGTTGTTGTCAAATACATTTTAATTCCGGACTTTTATTTTTCAGTTGGGTGAGCAGCCACGAGTTGATTTCTAGGGAGTCCAGCATCTTCGGGGGAGAAGGGTCCGATGTCTGTCTGGGTGTGAAATTTGTGTAAAATCGATATACGTTTCCTAAAATTACACTAATTTTATACGTCCTTGTGGGTAATTTATATTTAAATACATAGGTTCTTGATTATTTCACCAGACCGTAGCCTAGAAAGGGACCTAATATCTTCCTGGCTCCAAATAAAAAATAAATATTTAAATGTGTGAATAGGAAGTAAAATGATATTTCCTGACATGTGACTAGACTTAAATTTGCAAAATGGAAATACTGATTCGAAAGCATTTTGTCATGTATGTCGAGAAACAGTTTAAGTCCTCTACATAATTTAGTTATCCTATATTGTGTTCTCATGCACCCTTGTACATATCTTAATTTGCGCTCCATTTTTCTACGTTTTTAATGCTACAGACATTCTGAATTAGCGAAAGAATTTCATGGTATTTTCGCAAAAATGCTGAAAGTATCTATGAAAGGGAGGAAGTTATTCTGAAGGAGTAAGATAGCAGATATTTTTAATCTGTATTGATATTGATTTACAAGCATTTGACCACATCACATGGAGTCAAGAATAGTATTTGAAGCACACAACACATTTTAAATTAAGTCGTGTCAACACTTGTAAGACGTACAATATATTTAAAGACGGAAAAGCATGAGAGAAATCTGTTGAGTAGATCATAAAGGGAGACACAATCTTGAGCTTGTAGGCTCGAATCAATTCACGCAGGCTGGCCACGTGGATGGGTTTGGTACATGCCAATCCACCCTGACTTTCTTCGAATAATTGAGGCATATATGGTTGAAGTCGTAACATAATTATCTTTTTAGCAATTTACAATCTACATTTAATAGAGATATCAATCTTAAGTTATTAGTCTTTTTCGAATTGCCATTTTTTAAAATTAACAAACCTATAGTCTGAGTAATGTCTATAAAAACAATCGAGACTGTAAAAACTTATTTCACAGTGTCGTTAGCATTGAGATTAACACACATTTAAACCTTTGATAAAAGCACACTCCCAGGCCATCAACGCCTTGGGAAGCATGCATACTCATCTTGCTCAAAGCCTGCTCAATTTCATTAACAGTAAAGGGTTGGGCTAAAGAGACTTTTATTAGTCAGTTAATAATGGACACTCTATATGGCTATCCAAAAAGGAATTACTTAGACTTCAAACAAAGGCTGTTCGTAAATCCCCACCTGTTTAAATTTGGATTTGCTAATACGATCACTATTCAGTTGAATGTGAATTCTTCTTATATTACTTTGAATTTGTTTTAATTGCGGTAAGTACTGACTATTACGTTCAACGAGCTCACTATATTGACCTAAAATACCATAATAATGCATAAGGTCTAATGCAGTCTCATTTTGTTGTTTACAAAAGAAAATCGTATCATATTTTACTTTAGTTTTGAAACTTATCCAGCACATCAAAAGATTAGCATTATATCGGTTCTGTGTTATATAGTAATTCCACATATTAACAATTTAATTTTCATAATCCGGTTTTGTTATACTAGAATCCTTACAACGACACACCGGAGAAACATGAAAATGAGTTTCAATTTCCTTTTTAATTTCATTGTTAAACATTTGTGATCAGAAAAAGATAACCACACTAAATGGACACTCTGTATATTGTCCCGCAATTGTTCGTCGACATGTATCACATCAATACGTGATGGACCTTGCGCGTAATAATATGTGGCTGCGATATCGGCTGGGTCCTGCTTTTCCCACACATCAATTAGTCGAAATTCCTGAACTATTCTTTTAAGAGTAGGACTAAGGTTTGAACCCGACATGCTATCCTTGATATGTCTCGTAGCATTCATATCTTCCATAATAATGACATTTTAATTATGTAATTCCGCATTTATCGGACTAACTCCACTAACATATTACCGTTCGCTTATGCATCTACTTCCTAAAAAACATGGCGTTCAAAATAGGTGATAGGCTCTAGTACAGAAAGTACTTTCTATGACTCTATTGCATCATGTGAACCACGTTTCTTAAGGTAGGGATTAGGAGTCTACTGAATCGTTACAGGAGATGGGATGCTGCAGACGCAAATATTTTTGAATGGGGTGCGAATATTTTCTTCATTCCAAAACTTGATAGTAGTGTGAGACACTAAAATGGTCATTTATTTCGTAAAAATCTGATATTTCGATCCAGTCTCTGGAACTTAATCAGTTTTTCTTTTAATATTTGCCAACGATATTAAAATAATTTCTTTACAATATAATTAATTTATAAGGTTGTCCGAGAACTACAGACACTACAGAAGTACTTTATATCTTAGGTCACTCATCTTCTGTTGGTAATTTTGCCATATGAGGCTTAACGTTGTCTGCTAAGAACAGGAAATCCTTCCTATAAACAACGGCTGCTTTTTCACAACACTAGGTGTATTTCGTTAATTGCTTCCAAGTGTGCCGCAGCACTACTTTGCTAGGAGGAAAGACACTGGATTACATCCTATAGAATTGCTATGACATCTTCCCATACAATACTGACCATATTTATTTTAACCCCCACTCGCTCTTTTAAGTTAAGTGATTACCTGGGAGTCTATGGTTCACTCCCCACGTTCTTTTCACATTTTAACACACTCATGTTGCTTTCTTCCATACTCCTCACCTGTCTTTTTATGTTCTCGGTTGTAGAAGAAACGTAAATTTCAGAATAAAGCTGTTTAACGACCAATCCAAGATTTCCCTATGTGGCAGTCTGACGCTAGAAAGCTAAATATTATAAAAATCAAGGACTGTTAACTAGTTCCTGTTATTATTACATTGCCAGAATATTTGCATTCTACTAACTTCAAGATCTCGGCTTTCAACTCATATTTAATTTCGTACAAATCAAGAAAAATCTGCTTTCCGGGTGTGACCCAGACGGGCACTAAACCACAGATAACATTCGTGAATAACAAAACTCTGTGAATATTTAGACTTTTATCAATCAACCGTTTGGGAGTAAAGAGGACATTGCAAGCTTTCATATGATGTACATATTTTTCTAAAGCGTGTTTATATTTTACTCTAGGGAATTTTAAAAAAGTTTTGGGTGTGATCACTCAAAGTTCCGGGTGTGACCTCTGTGAATACCTTACACGTTAACTCTGTTTATTACAAACGTTAGTAAGAAAGCAATTATAAAACAATGTAAAGAAAGTAGTACATATAATATTTAAACAAGAAAAATGTGTAAATTCTAAAAGGTAACGAATTTATCAACTTAAATTTAACTCTAAGTTTATCAGTTTATTTATAGAAAAACGACTTCCTGCGCGGAAAACCATTAACATTTTCGACACATTCTTTTGGGCGAAAAGCGTTTCGTATTTTCGCCACTAGTAAAGAACGAAAGTATTTACTATTGTTATTGTATCATCCATCTTTCTTTACTAGTTTGTTATACATCGTTCATGGAATCAACAGGGACGTAGCAACCGAGCTGTTATAATACATATTTGTAACTTAGCGTGTACAAATGATTGGATATTTTTAGCAACAAGCTTGGACAGATAGATTCTACAACAAAAACAGGTAATAGCAGAATGTAGATGACAAATAGCAAGAATCATGTATGTGACAGAAAATATGATTAGTCCAAGCTGTGGGAAAGATATTAAGCGTACTATCGTACAACTACTTCAATGAATAATAATGTACGAGTATATGCTGTCAAGTATTTACTTTCATTTCATACTCGGCTGTACTTTAGATATACAAAAGTATATTTAGTTTTCTTAGACATAAGAACCAGACTGCTTACCTACAACAACAGCACAGCATGACTAAATACTAAACTGGTCGTGTACTGTGATTTTAAATCGTTAATTGATCCAACAGGTTAAGTATGACAGTAGGTTCACGAAAATGACAGCTTCTGTGTTAGTATTTTAAAGCAATATTTTACACAGAAACTTTATCCTACTCTGTGTAAGCCTTGCATTTCAATTTGCAGAGGAGAAATTATTATTCTAATTTCATTCAAAGAGACCTCCCACTCTGTATTGCTAGCTGTATATTTCGAATTATATCCTCCAAAAGGCTCAAGAAATATCACTTTAAACATCTTAGTTCTAGAGACGCCGAACTGGCAAACGCAAATATATTTATTCTTCGTGTTAGTTTTGTCACTAATCAATTCTACCAGCACGGATACACCTGCCAGCAAATCTTCTTCACTTTTTTCAGTATCTGAAGGAATGGAATCCGCCATCTCCCCTGAATCGTTACACTGAATATCATAGAGTCAGCGCTGACCCCAGACGTTAAAACTTTATTTTAAAATAAATATTTGGATTATTTATTATAGCATTTAGTTGCATCTATGAAAAAAATATAAATTCGTTTAGATATACTTTTCATTGTATAAGTGAGACACATATAAGACCGAGTATTGTCAAATATAAGACTTTATTACTTTCTGCAAATTAAGCTTCAGTACCTATCAGGAAAACGTTTAGAATTGATACAACCAACCGTACAGCTGTGTATTAATGTATTATTGGCTATTGGAATGGTCAAATGTTGTCCCTGAATATTTCCTTATTCCATTAACTAACATGCACATAGCACAAGTAGATATGCAAAGGAATATAGTCAGTTGTTATTTATATTAGAAGATGACTAATGAGTATAATTTCTTGTAAATAAACCTCGCCAATTCTTTCCAGGTCCAAAGGTGAAGAGAAAATGTGTATAAATAATCAGCTTTAGATCCAAATTCAATACTGATGTAAGCTAAATTCCAGCTGGACGATGAATTCCCTAAATTTGAAAGAAGTATTTACGAACAGATTACTAATTCTATTTCTTGTCATTATTACTTCAAATTATTCTGTACTTCAAGGCTATTATTTATGTCACACGTATTTAGACAAGTATTGTGACTGTAAAATGAAAATTTTTAAAATGCTATTAATCAAAAAGAGTAATTAATTATATAAAAATATATATTCCAGTCTCAATATATTTGTAGAAAAATATTCCAGTCTCTGCAACAAAATAAAAATTTTATTTAATATGAATTGTAGTTTTATTTAGACATCATTTACATTTTTATGTAAAAAAATATCCGTGACAATAAATTCCTCCTTTTGGCTATAACTATATGTTTCTCGCTTTAAGCTCTTAAACAGGAAACGTTTATGCAATATTTCAAGTTGAATGGTGGGACTTGTGGCTAACGTTCTGCAATCCAACTTTTGTGGAAACATGATCGTCGTGGTGATGATTTCCTTAATGTTGATTTGTATCGCATGTTAGTCTCTGCATTTGCATGTTGCTCGAATTCCGACTTGTGCGTGGTTCTGTTCCCACATTGAAAGGAGCTCCGTACCCGATAGGGAAGATAATTACAAGTCAATGTTCCAACTTAATACAGAATAATGTAAGTAAAATACAATGCGGAAAAGAGTATTGTACACATTACACTTTAAACGTACACTTCTTATTTATATGAATTGCGAAATGGTCGTAATTCTGTGGGGAACAAGTAATTACATGTGTTCCACAAGTATCGAGAATTTAAGATGTCTTTCTGAAGGGTAGTTGAAATAATGGCCTTTAAGGAACTGTTAACTCAGGCCGAGATGGGATAGGTAACCGCGAATCACCAAGACTTAATTCAAGGTTTAACCCTCTGAAAAGCATAAACTATTTATTATGTTTTCACTAATGTTATAATATGTATTATTATTATTATTATTCCCTTTTATTTGAATGATTCCATACAAATTTAAAACTATAGTTTTTAAAAATTGCAAGAAAAATGAGATTACAAGTACATGAAATCATTAATATGATATATCTATACAAAACGTTACGTAAAATTGAAAGCTACAAATTGACATGAAAATATTTTGTACCAAGTTTAAACTTATTCACAGCAATTTGGATACAAGTATTACTAATGAAAAATAGTGCTGCATTTCACTTACAAACCTAGTTATATCGAGGTTATATATGAAACTTCTATTCTGAGCCTTGACTCTATGCTTTTCTGTTTCTATACCTACTTTCAAGATACGCGTCAGCAGAGAATGGTTTTTAACATAAGTATGTTGTTAGGCAAGGCATCAATTCCTTCGATATTTCCAGATAATCATCTTGTAGATGAGCCCAATACTTTGAAAGGAACTGTTCCTTGAACTGCAGTTTCAGAGCACAATCCAAGAACTTTTTATGAATGGCTCTGCTGTTTTGAAACTCTTTAAGTCATATACACTAACTGAAAATGGGTCTCTAATCCAGTTTTTCTTGAATTAAGAATTGTAAAATATTCACGAAAGCTATATTTCAATTCTTTCAAATGCCATGAGATAGGCGATGTTCCTCCTCAGACAATCCTAGTCAACGGAAACAAATGAATTTACGAGGTTTTAGAATATCTCTTAGTTTTAGTTCGATAGGCAATAATGCCACAATTCCAGCTCGTTTATCGTTGCTTCGATCTTTTCTTCAGCTACAGGCACAGTAGCCCTTTCTACTGGAAGATTTAAGTATATGGGTGAAGATATCTGACAGATGCTAATTTTACTAAGAACAAAAACCTGTCAAAATATAGCTGATGTTAAATCGCTTCTTCATGAAGAAACGTTTTAACTTGCCCCTAAATTGTCCCAAAAGAAACAAAATTTTAGCTCGTAATAGCCAACGAACTTTGCAGTGTAGCAAATGTGGATGATATTTGTTCACCTTATCTTTTCAAGTGCTGTTCACAAACTTTTGTATTTGGTGGATTTATCTTCATAAATTTGATAATTTCGATTCATTCATTTTAGGTCTGCTTTAATTTCTCTGGTATTTAATTAGCAAATAGTACTTCTCTATGTATGCAACAATGCTAGTAATACACCCAGAGTATGATTTCCTTGCATTAAGGTGAATGCGTTGGCATTTCTCCTATCCTTTAACATGTGTTTCTTATTTTTTTAAATATATCAACAATGACTGGACAGAAAAAAATGCAATTTGGCAGTGAGGAGTGTCATTTCAAAACGAAAGGTGGTTCCACCTTTTTCTTTGTTACTAAATTCGAAGATAAGATAATATCATTTCTGCTAAAACCAAATCATTGCTTTTTTCTTCTCAGTACCTGTGACAAAAATGAAATAAAGAAGAAGTCCTGCTACTCTCTTAATTCAGACTCCTATTCACTCTGAGCTCTGAATCCAAAACGTGATCTTCAGTACAAAATGATTTGTCACACGTATGAAAATCCTACTTTAGATACATGCATATGTATATCTACGAATGCATATGTATATATGTATGATTAAATGATATCGTCTTGGAGAATGCTTCAAACCAGGAAAGAAGTGACTGAGTGTAGGAGCTAGCTTGTTTACAACACCCACTGTCATTCATACGTGCGCACTCAAAAGCTGGGAAGCACTCACGTTTCATTTTTTCAACTCATTTTGTTTTGTGAATTGCTTCTTCCTTCACCATACTAGAAGTCAAGAAAAGGAAGAATGTTGTTGTTTTTTAGTACCAGTCTTGTACAGGTGTATTATAAATCTGAGCCAAACTGTCATAGACTTCCTCCATTTCCATTTTGAGTCCTCAAGAAAAGACAATGACAATCAGAATAATGTCGTTTGCTGCTGCAACCGATACATTTATGGAAGTCACAGATAGGATAGAAAATCAAGTTTGTGTGTGGGTGAAACAATATGAATATTCCAGTAACAAGGGATGAAAAGACGTAATGTTTTATTCTTACTAGCGTCCGAAGAAAATATATCGCTCCCATTATAAACTTCAGAAATATTGGAAGAAACGAAGAGAAAAAAAGAACTATCTCCTTACAGATCAAGTGTGGAATCCAAGGCAGTAAGTACCGTGCTCCTCCCGGCCCCGGAATTATACATTATGTATGTGAGACAATTTAAAAATTGTAATTTGCTTATGACCTTTAGGTATCTCTGGCTTATGCTGCTCGAGAATGGAGGAGGTAGGGACCAGGCCCTTACTAAGGGTATCATTCCTGCATTTACTCGGTGAAACTGATGGATACCATTAAAAACCTCAGTCAGGGTGACCGGTACAATACTAGATCTTCCAGAGTTAGATGTACGTAGTGAAAACTAGCTTGATCTTGCCCAGGATAGAATCCAATGAAGAACAATTGTTATCACGACAGAGCCGGGAATCGAACCCAGTAGCCCACGATCACCAATCAGCGACGGTAATCACCATACCAAGGGGGTGGTGCCAGAAGTTTGCCGCTGTAATTCTAAAATACCATGCTAGCGGTCACCGTCGCTTACTGCTGATCGTGGGATGGGGTCCCGGAATCGATCTCCCGGATTTGACAAGTGACTTTTTTTTAAAAACGAGAGCATCTGGAATGGTGCCTATCCAGCATCGTGATGCAACTGAGGAGCTGCTGTGAATAAAAGACAGTGGTGATCACATTTGAGAGCCTCGGCTCTCATCTCCCAACACGTATCAGCAGTAGACCAACTCCTCCCTCCGGGAGAGGTCTCATCCGGTAGTGGATTGAATATGGCTGTGAATTATATAAGGTAACCCAAAATAAGCATAAATGTGAGGCTTAAATAACATTACGTGTTACACAGGTTGAAAATAAACTTGTCTGAGTTTTAACAAACAATCAGCTACTACTTACTACTTATGTCATTGATGACATTATAACAATTCAAAAACACATCTGAAGGAAATAAGTCACCGTAACGAAATCAAGATCCCGTTACACTTCCAAAGAACATATACCAGTTATTGAGATAATTCTAAGATTAGAAAATGAAGGAATAGTAATTTAAAATACATAAGACTACAAATAAAGGAAGAAAATAAATTACCACAATTAATTTATGTTTGTTTTTGTCCAAAATGGGTTAAATGTACTAACAAAGCTATCACCACATCCGGAATGATGGAACAAATTTTCAATAAAAATTATGAAGATGCTACTCTACTCTTTCTTGCTTACAAATTCGTCGATCAAATTTATTTGTCGCTCTGAATATGTTTTGTAACAGCAATTTTCTGGCATTCTCGAATAGGAAGGCGGCGAACAAACCGGGGGATCGACTATTCCTGGAAGCAAATCTCAATAAAATATAGATAATGTAGGACATAAATTCCCTGTCTTCCGTAATTATAACCACTTTTATATCATTTTGGTAAATAAACAACAAGATCGCATCTTTCCAAATTGCATCATTGTAATTGTGTCTGAATTTGATAAAAGTATTCACTATTTCGTGGTAGGGAATAATTGCCACTTTTGTCCCTTGATAATGGAAAACTAGTGACAGTTTCGCAGGCTTCTTCCACAGTTCGACAGTGGCAAGCGGGATATGGACATTTAATTTCTATCAAATATGTTTCATCTTCATCCTGCACTATATCAAATATGTTTCATCTTCATCCTGATTTCAGGAACGTCCGGTGCACCATAATCTAAATCTCTGGTTTGCTTACATTTACCCAATGTATGTTGCTCACCCTTTTCATACTCTCAAACGTTTCTTTGTTTCTTGACTTGTATTTTTTATCAATAATAATATCTTGCTTCTCTTCAGAATTAGTTTTGTCACACTGGGGGCATTGGGTTTCTTTTGTACTTCTTGATACAGCTTACTTTGCCAATGATTTCCCGGAGAAATTTGTGATAAAACCGCAGCAACAACTCTTCTTTCATATTCTTTGCCTCGAGAGTAATCTATCCGCTTTCCTTCTGTGAATTTCGTTATATTTGACATAAAACTTTCAGCTGCGTTAGTGGTCTGGAGTGCCTCTATGAAGTGTGCCAGTACCTAATGAACACGTATATCAAATTTAGTGTAAATCACTGCACACGTGTAGATTTTTATTAATAAAGGCATTTATGTAAGTCGAAGTTTGAAATAGGCTCTCAACACTGACAACTTTAGTGCTTGGGATCGGGGACACCCAAAACGTTCTTCTATTGCGTCAAATCAAGTTTAAGCTAAGTTTGAGGTAGATACGGCATGGTATTTTTTTTTATATAATTGGGAACACTGAGAACTGGGCAAACCGAAATATCTCACATATACAAAAATATTTGTAATCTAGGGTTTATTTTATGTTGTATTTGTTCTTAATTACCTATATAAAAGTATTTTTTGCTTTAAGAGACGTTAGCAGTATTGCAAATTGCTGCCTTGAAACAAAAACGAAATTTAGAAAAAAAGAAGGCTCATGATTTTTTTCTAAAAGAAACGGAAGTTTTAGTAAAGAAATATTTATATTTACAATACTAATTCTAAGTAACATTTTTTCTTCAAAATTTGAATCGATGTGAGAATTGATCGATTTTGAGTCAAGACTTCTCTTCAAAACCCAAACCTGAATTGCAATATTTCAATTAAATTAGTTCAAAAGATTCTTTCTGAATAGCCAGTCAACTTCCAGACTTCACTGAAGACCTCATTTTCTACAAACGGTACAATGCCCATGAATTTCCGACTTACCATTTACAAGTTGCATGTCTAGAATATAAATGTTGGAATGACCCCATCTTGCAATATCAAATGTCTTAACGGTATCGGCTACTTTCGCCTCTCGGTTCTAGGGGTGTTCGAATGTGCGATGTCAATTCTGGGATTTGGAATTTCTTCCATTACGGTGTTCCGAAATTCAGGAATTCCGACTGGCAAGTCTGGTATCACCACTCCGACGGACGGAGATGTTGTCTACGGACGGATAGACGGAGATGACCTATGGAGCTTTGAGTTGTTATTCTAGTTGAGTTTGAGTTGTTATGTCTTTAGGCATCTCAGCCTCCGTCCGTCCGATTGTCCGCAACTTTTAACTGAGAAAGTACAACTGCTACGAAGATGTTTGAGGTGCTGCTTAAAAGGATGGTACAATCGATGGGCTAGATCCTACGTAGGTATCCCACGAAATAAATTTCTTACCAAAATAATCTTCTTTCATGTAAATGATGTAATGATGTCAAGATTTCAAACCAGAGTTTGTACAGTACGGAAAAGTAACTGATACATACATGGTAATATCAAGGTAGTAAGGATAGTCCAGTTATGAAGAAGGGAACACAGCACTCTTTGTTCATGTTCACGGTTTTTTCATGTATGTTATTTGTGAAAATATCAAATATTCTTCTTCATAATAAGCTTCACAGTAACTTTGTGAAAAGAATCTATCTGCACGTAGTGACGTATATGAACACAAGCCTAGGACTTAGGGAATATAGCAGAATAAAAGTTTTCTTGTCTGACTGTGCCTACTTGATGCAAGGTATTTGATTTGCATTTTCCATCATGTTTAGGCCTATACAATTACCATACTCTTACTGCGGTCTCACTACGTACGCAAATATCGAATTGCGAAGATTAGCAAGGGCTCAAAGTATTTTAACCGCAGTTTAAATCATAGTCGAGGGTGAGGGGACGATTTTTATCCCTTCCTCGGACATGGCTTTAGACTTACGTATGTGAAAGTGCTGTAGATAAAGAACATCTAATATTTCCTCATATCCTTTTTTTCACATGTACTCATCAATATTATTTATAGATGAAGTCCTCTCTCTC
>JAGDQP010027318.1:7596-25108 GCA_022664845.1 Lepisma saccharinum
TGTTAGTTCTCCCAGGTTAAATGTAGAGACATGTATTACCTACCTATTACAACTTATCTGTATTATTTGTATACAGTTACTGAAAATTTGAGATGTGCTTCAAGATTAGAAGAGAGTAACTACAAGCATTCTAGAACATTATTAGCGAGAAGATAGAAACAAATATTCTCTTGACAAATGTGAAATGGTAGAGCCTCAAGCAATTAGTACTGCCAACGCCATCTATTGAGTATTAACACCGAGAAATAACATTTTGCAGCAAAACACGATGATATGATTTTTCACAGCAGAGCTTTAATTTCAATTTATATTATCCGTAGTTATCCAAGCTTATATGGCTCCCATTTAAATATGATGTGAAACAAGAGCATATAAATTAAGAATAATAATAAAAATATCAGTGCGAAACTTACTAACATTTGCTTAGGAGTGAAGTAACAACAAATCTCGAATCGAACGCAACAATCGTGATTTCACTCGTTCTTATTGAGGCATAAGTTTATTACATCTGTACCTCGGAGGTAAACTGCACTATGTCCCTTTTGGCAAAACTCCAACTCAGTTGATAGATATTTTTGATTTTAGAAATATCTTCCAAAATTTTTTTTGCGACAGTGTTATAAATTGCCAATTCTTTTACAAAACAAATAATGGCATAGTTCCTGGAAGAGCATGCTCAAACTTACTAAACTATGTATTAGACAGAGTTTGTCAAGAAAGTGACGTAGTGCAGTTTACCTCCGAGTTGCAGATATAAATCACAATAGATAGTACTGACTATAAACTGTATTTCATACGTACAACAGTAAATTTTATCAATATTGTAGTGCGACAAACATGAAATGAGATAACCGAAAGCAATGATGGCTAGAACAAGGGACACTACAATAAACATCACAATTAAACGACAAAGTGTAGAGCAAGTATTTGCAGAAACATTACAAGAATATTAAGTGGAAAATAAAGTAGCACTAGTGAAAGCTGCATACATTATGGAGGACATTATTACCGCTGTGTGTACCGATGACTCGAGTTAAGAGAAAAATTTCTAGAAGAGTATTTCAAAAGATACCAGCACACACTATAAATGATGTAGTTAGTACCATCCTGGGGGGAGTTACTGAACTACTACCGGGCGCCTCCCCAGGTGGCGAATAGGGGAATACCTACCAGATACGGTAGGTACCGGAAGTCAGGGCGGACCAAAACTAGCACTGCTGCCTTGCGGTTTCTAGAGGGATCGACAAAGGCTAGGGGAAGAGGGGCCCCACAGAAAACTCCTGGTCCTCAAAGTTGGGGGTTGAGCGTCGCAAAAATAGAATCAGTTCAGAAACCAGAAACAGCCTCGGAAAGGTGGACTGAAGGATAACGGACAAAAGATGGAAAAAGACCATGACTGGAAGATAGCAACGTGGAACACTAGAACAATGAGGCTACCCGGAAAGATGAAGGAAATTGCAGAAACAGTACAAGGATTCGAAATAGATATACCTAGTCTTACCATAAATATGGTCACAATGCAGGTATGAAGAAACGAAATCACAAATAATTATTCAAAATGGCCCCCTTTGGCACGCACAGAATCCTTAAGTCTTTGTGGCCACTCATCAATCGCATTACGCAGGACATGGACTGAGAATTCTGCAACTGCCTTCACAGAGACCACTTTGAACTGTCAATATTGGGATGTCGTTTCTTGCAAGCCCTTTCTTCAAGTTTAGACCACAATTTGTACTCCAAAGTGACTTGCAGAAGGCCAATCTGAAGTCGAAATGAAGTCCGGAACATTTGCCTCCAGCCACTGCTGGGTTGTCCTAGCTTGTACTGGGGATGAATCCTGCTGGATGCTCCAGTTCTGTCCGTGGAAGATGGTGTTGTTAAGGCTCTTGACCAGTTCCTCAAGCACTGCTTCCTGGTACACACTGGCAGATATTTAGACCATTTTTTTTTTACAGAAATAAAGTTCCGTTATGCCCTCGTAGTTTACACCTCACCACAACAAGATTGATGTCGAATGATGACCCCTCTGGAACCTTTTCACCAGCTTCTCTACGAGGATTTGACATATACCCTGTCATTTTGGGCACTGAAAACCTTTCCAGCACTGAATAGGATTAGATGGTGACGATTTGCTGCGTAACGCGTCAGTAAGCGCTTTGATTTGAGGAACCTCTAAGCTTCAGTTCACTTCACTTCGCTTGTAAGCATGGAGTTCCAGGTCACTGCTCAACGTGCGATTCAGACACTGGTGACACGTTTAGCTCAAGCGCATCACAATGTCTCCTTACCGGATTTCTGCGCACACGTACCGCCACTGCATTAACCACTTCTGGAGTCCGCACTGTGCATAGTCTTCCTTGACTTGGGCGGTCCTTCACAGTTTGTTTCATTGAACCCCTGGATATTGCGGTACTCGAACCTCTTGCTAATTTACAAATTCTATAGCGTTTTGAAAATCTTCCCTGGTGATTTTCCTACCTTATGAAGCGCTATCACGGCTACACGATTTTCATAGATACCCCATTCCATCGTGAACACTTAGCACAAACAACTTTCCACTTCTGCAGCTCAACTAGCTAGGACTCACGTTTCATCCCACACTTCAGGAAAGTGAAGGCGTTTAGAGTATATCTATAGCCTCCCTCAAGAGTTGTTCGAGTATTTATGGTAAGGACAGGAGTAGCAATGCAAGGAACAAGATGGAAGGAAGATAACAATGGAACAGCATTCATTGTGTCGAACAGAATCAGGAACAACGTAATAGCATTCGAACCTAAACGAGCAAAATAGGAATAAAAGGTAAATGTGACCTTAATCACAGCCGACAGAAGAAAAAGAGGAAAGAGAAAAAGAAGGATTTTACGAAACAATGGAAAAGGAATATGAGAGAATACCAAAATCTGACACGAAGATAATACTGGAAGATATGAATGCTAAGATCGAAAGAGAGGAATTTCATGACCAAGTAGCACAAACTACACGAAGAGAGAAACGAGAACGGGACAATGCTGAGTCAATTTGCCATGAGAAATAGAATGATAATTAAAGGCACCTGCTTTCCGCTCAAAAGAATCCACCTAGGAACTTGGAAATCACCAGATCATACGACAGTAAACCAAACAGACCATGTTCTGATTGACAAAAGAAACTCATCAACCATCACTGACGTACGAAGCCATAGAGGACCTAACTGCGACATAGATCACTACTTAGTTAAAGCAGAACTTAAGACAAAGAATAACAAAACAACTTATAAAAGGAACGAGAGGAATGAAGTGGGAAAATGAGAACAGCAACGAAACAATCGACAACAAATGGAATAGATTCTCATAGAAAAAAAACAGAGGAAGCAATTGGAAAAGAAACCAGAAAAAAAGAGTGGTTTCATGAAGACTGCCAAACTATAATTAAACATAAGAATGAAGCAAGGATAAAAATGATTCAAAAAGAGACTAGAAGTAACAGTGAAAGTTATAAAGAGTTAAGGAGAGCAGCAAACAGAACATGTAAACAAAAGAAAAAAATTTTAAAAACGGTTTATAGAATAGGTAGAACAACTAAGCGGAGCAAATAAAGCAAGAAAGTTCTATACAGCATGGAAGAAAATTAGTAAAGGATATACACCGAGAGAAATAGGATGCAAAGACAGCAATGGCAACATGACTAGCAACGCAAGAAATATTGAAAAGATGGAAAGAATACAACTCTAAAACGAGAATGAATTAGAAACAAGAGAAGAATTTCATACATTACAGAAGATGAAGAACAACAAGCCCCAGGCGAAGATAACGTAACAGCAGAAATGCTGAAAAACACTTAAGAAGAAATGAAGGAAGACCTATATAAAATGATAAAAATATGGAAAGAAGAAAGAATGCCGAAACGCTGGAAGACAGGAGTATTGTGCCCAATACATAAGAAGGGAGATAGAATGGAATGCGCAAAATACAGAGGGATCACGCTGTTAAGTATAATGAATAAAATATTCACAGGAATTATACACGAAAGAATACCAAAAAAATCACACAGAGAAGGAAATCGGAGAATACCAGGGTGGATTTAGAGCAAAGAGAAGTACTATAGACCATCTATTTACAATCAGACAAATAAATGAAAAACATTTTGAACATGATATTGACTTACACCTGTTGTTTGTTGATTGATCGATAGTCAAAACAGCCAACAGAAAAACTGATGAGTTTATCTATAATAAAGAAGTGAGGCAAGGGGACGGATTGTTCACAATATTATTTAACATAGCACTACACAGCGTCATAAAAAAGATCGATAAAAAGGAACAATATTCCACAAGTTAAGCCAAATACTTGCATACGCGGATGATATGATAATATCCAAGACCATCAAGGAGCTACAAGAAGTGTAGATAAGAATGGAAGACGATGCAAGAAGTATGGACTAACAACAAACACAAGTAAAACAAAAGATATGATATAAGAGGGAAAGAATTCGAAGCAGTAAAAACCTTCAAATACCTGGGCATGCTGATAAACAATCAGAATAAAATGAGAGAGAGACAATTAACGAATTCAGGCGGCCATATTATGTTAATGTACAACTATTAAAAAACAGGCTAATTAACAGAACAACGAAACTCAAGGTTTACAACACACTTATTAAGCCTACTGTGACCTATGGAGCGGAAAGATGAGTAATGAGGAAGGACGATGAACAAACCCTAAGGAAATTCGAAAGGAAGATAACAAGGAAAATCTATGGACCGGTGAAAAGGGATGATTAAAACAAACGAAGAGATAAATAACATTAAAAAATGAAGATATCGTAAGATTTGTGAAGGTGCCGAGATGGTATGGGCACTTGGTAAGGATGGAGGAAACCAAAATGACAAAAAGGATAATGAACAAGAAAATCTATTCCAGTAGAAGACGAGGGCGTCCTAAAATAAGATTGATTGATAATGTAGAGTAAGAGCTGAAGCGTATGATGGTTAAAGGATGGAGAGAGAAGGCCAAAAATAGGCAAAAGTGGAGGCTGATTGTTAAGGAGGTCAAAGCTCACCCCGAGCTGTAGAGCCAGTTGGTAAGGTAAGGTAAGTTAGCACCATCGTACGAGCCGACCACGATAGCCATGTAATCTGAAGCTTCAGGCCAGCGTCTCTCAAGTTCTTTCTGGGTCCGAATCCACGAATGTTTGTGGATTTTAGAAACTTAATAGCTACTAGAATCCAGATGGACCGAAGTAATTAGTTACTAAAATGACCCCAAATAAAAAAAAAACTGTGGTAAACTTTGTATTATTATTTATTTATTTTTAACCGCAAGCAGTTTCACGAAAGCGTGAAACGGAGCTCCGCTCCACTGCTGGCATACTACAAACCAATAACCTGCGTACTTGCACTTCAGTGCTCCGTGAATGCCCGAATTTTTCCGCGTCAAGTTTCAATTTGAATGTAAAAATGGTCTTCTGTAACAGTACCGGTACCTGAAACATTTATATGTGCCATCTTTAACCGCTATGGCTATAACACACAACACACCATGATTTAAAAACCTGAATAATAATATGAATTAAACGAGCGTTTGATGTATTATGCCCAACAACTACCGCACGTCTGTACAACATACGGCTCGCGATGACTTTCAGAAGCAATATCAGGAATTATTCCTTATAATAAAGTTTCGAATTTTCATTAAATCTAGAATTAGCAATATTAATCAATAGTGTCCATGACTAATTATAACGGGTATGATGACTTTCCATGAATCATTTTTACTGAAGACAAATATGTCTTTAGAATATGCTGTACGAAAATTCAAGTTTAATTATGTAATGTAAACAGTAGTTTCTAATCCTAACTACCTTGTTTTAAAAGAAAAATGAAACTTTCTAAGCATTTCTTGGTATGTACTTTAGGACACACTATACTAGTATTTTAACTTTCCAAAACAAGGGTTTCAACGCGAAATTGAGGTTGATCAGAAGGAAGTTTTTAAAAATGAGATGTTCATATTTCTACTTCTTCATAGCACGATACTTAGTTCAACCACACAAGCCGATCTTGACGGTCGTGACGATTAAGTCGCTTGGACGCCGTCCACAATACTGCGAGTTCGAATCCTACCTGGTCATAAACATGCAGAAGTCAACAGTTATATAGAGTGGCCAAAATAAAATATAAGTTTAGTAAAGGTTTAGCACAAGCAACAAAATTAGGATCAAAATATTGAAATGCTCTGAATAACTGGACAAAATTTTATATCGAGAAACCATATTTAACTGAAGATTGATTATTCAAGGCCCGTTTTCACGATTAGATTTATAAAGTAGGTATTCCAATAGCAGTTGAACATTATCGATTTTCAGTGTTAGATAACACAAATAAGCACCGTGAAAGCATCTTGCAAGAGTTTTACACCAGATTCGAAAATACCGAAGTCACAATAAAAATGAACAAACTATCTTCATTATGAACAAAATCAACAACGTTGTTGTCTGACTAATGAGAATTCGGAGGATATCTCGAAAGATGCTACAAATATGAACCTTAGACTCGAAGTGTTCCGCAAACTATTTTTAAGTGCGGACCAGTTTTAATAGTTGGTAGGCTCAACGGACCTACCTAGGCTCTCCAAGGACCGGCCTCGCGGACCACAGTTTGCGGAACGTAATCTCTCATCAAGTTTTTCTCATGATTAGAAAATAATTTGAAGTGAATTGTGAATTTTATTTCAAGGCCTTTAGGCAACTATGGATCATGATGGGATGAATTGGTGGAATGAAGAAAGTGGGAGGAAACGGGAGAACCCCGAGAAAACCCAAGCACACGGTATTTGTCCACCACAAAGCACACATGGCATGAGCAGGGATCGATCCGACGACCCCTACCACCAGAGGTGAGCGCTCTACCAACAGAGCCAATGTGGCCCCCAAATAATTTTAAACTTAATTTCCACTTCAGATAAACATAAAATTTCTTACATATTTATGTTTGAAATCATAATACAATGTGAAAATATAAATGCTATTATCATAATTATTAACAATTAATCTTTTATGTCAATAGTAAACGAAATGTGATTTTACGAATACGGCCAGCAAATGTTTATTACGAGATGGTTTGACCAGTTTCGTTTTAGACGCTGTGCAGGCATGAACGACTGCAATAACGGTGATTACAAAACTCATAATAATGTTGCCATCGTTTGAATTTCTTCTGAAATACTCCTTGTATTTAACAAACACCGCGTGTCATCATGAAGGACTTAAAATCGTTCTAACTTACCTAAAGGAAGTTGCAATATTTTTTATTGAAATCAAATGCTACAGGTCAGTACACAATTTTAGTTAAAAACATTGTCTCATTTTTTTATCACCACTGGTTTATACTAGTTATTAATCTGTTAACACTTGTACCAGTTACCATAGGAGAGTCGCCGTGGCTCAGGCAGTAGTGCAGGTCGAGAATATGTGGACCCACATTCCCCATACGCCGTTCGCGTTGCACAAGAGATACCTTTACCTTTTTTTTTTATCTGTTATTATACATGCTGTCAACTTCTTATCACTTGTAGCTTGTCATGATCAATAATTATATAATTTTGTGTTTTATCTAGTAGAACATGGACTTTAAATTTTAAAAGTAGCTCGCTACAATCTATTATGCTGTTAAATAATTAACGATATTAACGAATATTTTCCTTTGATCGAATTTCGATACCTTCGGCGAATGCTTATTTACAGCTTTCTAAAACTACATCGCACTGTAAATCACAACGAACATTTATCATTAAAAGAAAAAAAAAGTCTTACCTTCATCAACGACGCCAGTGCCTTCTTGTTCTGTTATTTGGTCGATCTGCAGCTCCTCCTCTTGCGGCTTTTCTTCCTCCTGAGTCTCGGTTGCATTCATCAGAAAGACACATTTGAGGATATTTCTTAAGTCGCCTGCAAAATTCGTCTGCAGCTGATCAGCAACACCAGCGATACAAACGAATAATCGATGAACCAAATCCTCACTTGATCTGTCAAGAGAAAATACAGAAAGACGTCACACACTGCAGTTTGTTACGTCACTCAGCAAATTATGACGCTTATCAAGAATGCTGATAAAAGCTTATCTGAAACTATCTCTATCTCATAATACACACCTACTATCAATTCACAGGGGTTTCCTTACTCTCACACCCGACTCCGATTTCTGAACGTATTTGCAATCTCGGTTGGAAGTACGCTTTCCACACGCACACTGTTTACAATAATATTAACCCTAGGAATACCATGCTCGTATGTGCTACGTGTAGTATTAAGGGGGGGGGGTGAAATTTGTCCGCGCTGTTTCCAGGTCATTTTTGGACCAATTTTGAGCTATGCAAATGAAAAAGAACAGTAGAACTAGCTATTCTTTGTATTTTTAATAAGTGATTACATTTGATACATTGATTGCAATATTAATTGGAGTTTAATTTTATGTTTATACTTCTAAACTTTTGTGTACTACATGAGTAAGAAACATTCTATATCGTCATCTGATAACGAAATAAGGTTGCAACACTAACAGTAAAATATGCTCAAACACAAACATTTTTTATGATGTATCAGATTGAAACATAGGGTTTTTGTCCTGTAACAAAGATGGATTACACCTATTCCCAAAGGAGGATCAAATCAGCCCACACCATACAAAATATTTTTTTTTCTATGAATTCTACGTAAATATAATGTAAATGAGATTTAACGTAAATGAAGAAAACACTGAAACGCGGGCCAGAAATAAAAAAAACAGAATTAAAGAAAAAAAAAAAACCTCGCGGGCAAAATGCCCCCCTTCTCCATTATTCTTAGGGTTAACAATAACAATAAAATGCACTTGATTCTGAAGACGAAACTTAAAAAGTTTAGAACTGTTTATGACCATTAAATCTAGTGAAAAACAAATCTCAATACGGTTTGTGAATGAGCGCTTTCGTCGTTTGGAAACACCAAGAAAATGAGGAAAACTTAAGTTCTTGACCTGAATTAGTCGCTTTATCATTTTAAACAACTAATATTCAAAGGAGGTAAATGTGTCTTATTCACGTCAATTCCACTCCACCCCACCCCACGTGCTTGAATCGCTACTATGACAACGAGCTCAAGACAGCACTAAAGGACAGTAAAAGGCTTTAGAACTGTTTAAAAAAAAAATAGCAGTAACGTCGTATATGTGTGGGAAGCAAAGTTGTAATTTTAACAAATTATTATCCTCACATTTATTCCGGATCATGCCTTCTAACTTATTTAAGGATTTGTTCACAATGTTATGTTTGTGTGTAGATTTCGTTATATAAACATACGTTTTTGGGTGCAAAAAGTGGACTTTCCTGGTGCAAGAATATTACAGAAACACTAGTAGCTCACAAATGACCCGGGAAAGTGCACCAAGTGGGATTAATCCGGGAGACAATAATCAATTTGATAAAGTTCGAACGACCCGGCAGTGGAGAAAATGTTTTCAACATGCTTCCCGAACACTGATGATCGTGTTATTGCCCTACACCAGCATTTCTCAAGCTTTATAAATCTAAGGGCCAGTATCTACGCGATTTTTAACATAATACATCTCAGAGTATGTTTTGAATACCTAGGGAAACACAGTAAGTAAAATAAAGAATAAGGTGAATCATCCCTTAGAATTATTTTTTTAAGTCTGGCTGCGGACCAGGTGTTCCATCTTCGAGGACCACAGATTGAGAAACGCCGTCCTACTCTATACATCTCAGTGGCAAAATGGATGGACTGGCCTCCCTACTTCCCTGACCTCTACCAATGTACATTTTCCTTTGTTGATCAACTCAAGGACCAAGTCTCAGCACATCACAACTGACAGTATCGCTGACCTCAATGCAGCAGCTGAAGCTGAACTAATGGTGCTGTCCGATCATGTACTCGCGTGATTACCTGTGAGGGGTCGCATATCGAACACATCATTTCATAACATAAAATCAACTGTATGGGCGGTAACTCATTTCATAAACGCAGATGTTTTTCCTTTTTGACTGACCTCAATATCTGCTGCTTTTTTCATTCCTTCCAGAAGTGCTATTCTACTAAATTTTCTCAAGAATGGCATTAAATCACATCTTACTAACTAACGCAACTAAGTACGAGGTTTATACATTCCAAAAGCTCCATTTCGCTCTAGAACACAGAAAACATGAAGTATGAAGAAACGAAATATGTGAACATAACATATACTTAGAGATTCATAAATATGGCCGACGGGAACATTCCGTTAAGTCTTAAAAGACGTACAATATAATAATATAGAACTTACATTCTACGTAAAATTAACATTTCACATATTTTGTTTGACATATATACTGGTTCAATGTAGCCCGATTTTGTTAGTTTTCAGACTTTAAAGTGGCTTCCATAGGCCATTTATATACAGGTATATATAAATGCTATTCTACTGGCATGTGCTCCAGCGAGCTCAAAATGTCTCGCGTCTCGATGCAGTATATATGTATGTTTAATTTGTATGAGATTTCATGCAAATGTCATATCTGGAAAGTCAAGTAAAAGTTCAGTTATTGTGGCGCGGCAACGTTGCTGAATTTGCGTGTCCACTTCTTGCACAAGCTCCTCTCTCACAAGATGGCCGTCCAGAACATCCATACGGCCATTTTGGGACATTTCACACCACTTCTTTACCACTTTGTATTCATATCGTTGGGGGCCATTCACGTTACACAACTCACGATGAATCTCAAGCACCACTGGTCTCTCTTTTATGAAAAACCCGCATAAAGAAACTTACTTAACATGCTGCGAAATCATTTATCAGCACACACATTTTGACATTTAATACTACAGGAACATAGACGCTCCATATATTTATTGATTTGCTGTACATACTCGCACATGTACAGGGCCAAGAGGCAACGTCATGAACTTCGAATCGATAATGGGGCAAGTGGGTTCGGATCCAGCGACCGACCACCCTGACGCCAGGGGTTTCGCTCAGTTTCGCCAGGCGAACGTCGGGATGGCACCTTCAGGAAGGTCATGGCTGCTACCTACCCATTATTTATCCGCAAGTATAACATTTTGCATCCACGTTTTACCTGAGGAATTTTCCAGAAAAGATAGTGAAATTTTCTATAGTTCCAACAGAAGAACAATTTGCATATGCTCAATAACCCAAGAAACTGCTTACAAGTGTACCGTATCTCAGCCCCATGCGAGTATTGTCAACCGAAAGCCTGTTTCATTATAAGTAAAATGACGCATGAATCGTAATTTTGCGAGAATTACAATACGAGCTACAGGTAATTTTATCAAAGTCAACAAATTGTTTCTACAGTCAGGCAGTAAATGCAACTTTCTAGCCTACGTGCTATTAAAATAACCCACGGCGAAACGTTAATGCTACATATACTAAAGTTTATCTTGGAGTTTTACGCCTGCTTACACGGCTTTTTTTTTTTTTTTTTTTTTTCGAATTCAGTATATAACGATTATATTTACATTTACCTGTCCATTTCCATAAGTTTTATCAAATCTGTACAACATTCTCACAGCTCGTCCTTTTTTAAATATGAAGTTACCACACAGACAGCAATTCAATGCTCTAATCAGAATGTGGAAATTATTTTGCATTATATCTAACTTTTCTTTTTAATTTAGTTGTTAAAGCCTTTAGGCAACTTTGACTCAGGCCGGATGGATGATGGGATGAATTGGTGGACCCCAAAGCTCATATGGCATGAGCAAGGAACGAACTGAGCCAGAGGTGAGCGCTCTACCATTCAGCCACCATGACCCACGAAAAAGTTTCTCTATAAGCGTGTCTATGTATGTGTATTAAAATATATTGTCTGTTTATTATTTAAGAGATTCAGGGACATATTTTTATATTGTGTATCAAATTACTTATGGATATATTATACAGGATGTTGCAAAATCACACCGACAAAAAAAACTTACCAGATTCCTGACATGCAAATAAGAAAAAAAGAGTACAGAAATGCTTCGTTTCGACGCTATATTATGCTGTCGAAAGCGTGGGAAAATGAACTGTAGAACTTGCTATTTTCCAATACCAGTAAGAGCACAACTGAAGCGGCAAGGTACTCTCAGACTTGAGAGCTCTAAAAATGCATATTCCAAAATTGTGATTCAGATTTTCGAAAGGAGTCGGATTCCCAGGCATTTACTGCAGTAAACAGTGAGTCGAAACAAGCAAAGTAAGGAAACTTTCCGTATGAGTAAAGATGATAGACCTTACAGCCATCCACACTGGGCAATGACATTCTATTTTCCTAATAAATACACCAAACGCTCGTTGAAATGTATGCAATTTTATTCCTGTTTGTTATGCAACCACATATCCTTTAAAAAGTTCCTCAAAGGAAATATGTTTGCGATATCGACTTGACGCAAATTATATTACTGTTACTTGCTGCAAAGACGTTCTACTCATGCTTATTTCGACCCACTTGCTGCAGACAATTTCTGGGAATCCCTTATTTCCTTTGGAGAATCCCCTGCACCATTTTGGAACACACACTTTTGGGTAGAGCAGGTCTAAAGTTTTTTTTAGAATACCATGCCGCCTCAGTTCTCTACTGTTAAATGTATTGGAAATACCAAACTCTGCAGCTTATTTTCCCCATGCTCTCGGCAGCCTATAGCATTTGTGCAGCCTCGGATGGTCTATATTTCTGTTCATGTCAGGAATCTGATGAGGTCGTTTTGTCGGTGTTATTTTGTTCAAATTGTTCTCTTGCGATTTCAGTCCTTTTAGCGCTTAATCGCATGTCTTTTTCCAAGCTTAAAATGCTTATTATTCAGGAGATTAGGGCCTAAACAAGCGGGCTCTAAATTAAAAGTTATGTTCGAATTTGAATTTATTTATGTCCTTTAAAAAAGCTGAATTAGAGGTATCTGCAATTTCGGTATCAGAATTGAATATATAAATAAATAAATTTTATCAAGTAACTTCTTTCAAGAAACAGCCTTAACATAAGAAGCCTTTTGGTTAAAGAATTCACCCTACGTTGCGTATTATCTTACCTAAACTTGGCACGAGCTTCGTTCCGATTTGCAATTTCAGCTGCCTGCATAGCAAGTGCGATTTCTTCATCATCTTGACACTCAGAATTGTACGATGATGTATCACTACTACTGTAACTGGAATTATTGAAAGAAAGATTTACTCATTCATAAAGTAATTGTGAAATATTATTTATTAAAAATATATTAGCTAATAAGGTTCACAATGCGACTGATACAGCCAAACGTGTGAGGTTACGAGGTGTGACAATTAAATTCCAGGAAGAGCCCTGTAAAAGCAAAATCTATTAACCTGTGCACTACTTTCCTCTCGCACTCAAATTACTATCTCTCTCTGTCAAGCTATGCATTAGGCATGGTAGAAAAAAAAAAGGAATTGAAATCCGAGCGAAGGAACGAGGATTTCATGAAACCCGATCACTGGAAAAAATATTTCTAATCCGTTTAAATAAAAATGGCATTTGAATTTGCTTGAATTAAAAACTACTCTACATCGGGACGTCTACTATTATTTCCAAATTGTATTATTCCAGCCAAGACTAAGACGACCAAGATTATTTCTTGTAAATTCTTACACCACATGCCAATATTTCTCATTAAGCCTCACAATGGAAATCCAGGTATTTTGGTATGAACGGAAAACTAAGGAACATTCACTACTTTTTTTTTTCTTTTTTTTTTTTTTTTAAGTTTATCTGATCTCCCGTGCCGCTTCATGGCTTGATGTATCACATAAAATACAATCTTCATTTTCAGAAATCTAACAAGTACATAAACCTATCGATGGTTCAAACTGCTTTTCCGACCACACTTGGTAGAGGAGTAGGGTACATCAGCAAACCACCAGAGTGCTTTCGTCTATAAAGACGGACGCAGTGGCCGAAAGTTTGATTCAAATCTATAATAAGTCGTACTATGATCTAAGTCGGTAAACACGTTTATTTGTAAAATGCTTGAAATAATGGAAAACAAAAACACATGAATAGAGATACTGGGTCAATGTGCTATCTTTTAGAGGATACGTTTGTCATGACCGCCATCTTGAATCTTGCTCGATTTTTTTAAAATGGGAACAGGGTCATGTAACATATTAATCTGGACTGGAATTTTACCAGAATTACGTTGGTGAAATCAGTTTTGCCATAAATGTATTTTTGAGAGAGAGAGAGAGAGAGATGTGTCATGAGTATGCGTAGTTGATTGAAAACACTAGAAACATTGCGTTGTTCTTGAAACAGTGCAAGAAATGAAGACCTAATGCACAAATAATTAGTACTGGGGACTACCTACCCAGTGCTCATTATTATGCATTAGGTCTTCATTTCTTGCACTGTTTCAAGAACAACACAGTGTTTTCAATCAACTACGCACACTCATAACACATCTCAAAAACACATTTATGGCAAAGCTGACTTCACCAATGTAATTCTTGTAAAATTCCCGTCCAGATTAATATGTTACATGACCTTGTTCCCATTTTTAAAAAATCGACCAAAATTCAGGTTGGCCGACTTCAAGATGGCGGCCATGACAAACGTACCCTCTAAAAGAAGGCGCATTGACCCAGTGTCTCTTCATATGTATTTATTTCCCATTATTTCAAGCATTTTATAAATAAAATGTGTTTTCTGACTTAGATTACACTATAAGTACTTAGTTTTATGAATCAAACTTTTGGCCACTGCGTCCGTCTTTATGGACGAAAGCACTTTTAATCATACTTTCTGATGTATCCTACTCCTCTACCAAGTTTGGTCGGAAAAGCAGTTTGAACCATCGATCGATTTACTCGTAAGATGTTCTTTCTTAATAAAATGCGACATTGCCAAGTATCTTGGTATGAGGCGTATGCGCGAACAAACGTCTAAGTGACATTTTCCAATTAAAAAAAAAAATCACGAGTACATTTTTATATATAACAGGAAAAATATGAGGCATAAAATATCCATACTTTTCACGAAGACATGTTAGACAAAAGTCCGCTTTTGTGCAAAGTATGAATATTTTATACCGCGTGTTTTTCCTGTTATATATAAAAATGTACTCATGATTTTTTAAATTTGAAAATGTCACTTTAACGTTTGTTCGCGCGTAAACTTCATATGGTGAAATCCCTAAGAATATAAAAGATATTTATTTTTACATCCTATCTTACAGATTGGTGAGAACTAGTAAAGAAAGCTTATAATTACAAAATACGTGGACAAAACTCCATTGTTCTCAGCATCATCAATTGTGGGGGGGAGGGGCGAATTTTCCAATTGGGCATCCCCACTAAGCACTTTGTGATCCGATAGTGCCACTGCTGGGAACCGTCTTGAAATCAGTTTCCGTGAATACCTCGCAGTAACGTCATACTGCGCTGTACGTAAGAAATATCAGCAAATCTATGTTCCTTTAGGGCATTTTTTCCACTCTGGAAACAGCCAAAAAGGTCAGGAAGTAAGGTAGAGTGGAAGGTACACTTTTGTACTGGATTTCTTAGCCAGAAACTGAACGGCTGAAGCTCAGTGAGCGCTGGTTTAGCAATAGGAAGGTCCTGGGAACGATTCCAGAGGCCACCCATCCTGATTGAAGTTTTCCCAGGGGGGGGTTCCTTAGTCACACCAAGCAAATACTGGGATGGTACCTACTAACTAGGTCCTGGTCGACTACTTTCCTATATCTTCTGCCCCACCCTAAAACGGACTGAGCCTGAGATGCCTAAAGGCCATAAATAAATTCAAATTCTTAGCCAGAAACTTGCAAACTGTTCCCGCCCCGCAGATGTTAGTTCTGGTGGGTGATCTGTCAAGATTCGAGGCACCATCTTTTGTTAGCACTATTTCCCCATTCATACTCATTTCTTCTGTTATTAGTCCTCCATCTGAGTACGCCAAGGTTCGTACTTTGTCTACATTTGTATCTGTCCTTTGCGTTTTTGACTGTCTACTTCCTAGGTTGTGTTTCATATCTTCGTACTCCTCCTCGAATCACCTATACAAACTTTGGTAAACTTTATTTTATATGGGCCAGTCTAGGAACTTTGGCCTTCGGCCCGTCACGATTCGACCATGTACACCTAGTTAAAATCCACAAACATCCATGCCCCTGCCAGAATTCGAGTCGTTGGCCCAACACCTTAGACCACACGGCTACCTGGTTGGCTTGAATAGCTTATGCCATTCAAAAACACTAGATTTCTTCGTAGCATACTCACCGTAAGTCAGTGTTAACAGGGCTAACATTTCACTCGCACTTTTACCGATCTTCATTCAAACCTTCATGTTTATCCATGCTCGAGATTCTTGCAACTCATTTTCCCGCCAACGGTATACCAAGGACACGTTCTCTGCTACTCAGGAAGGAACGGTTCACTTGTGTAAACAAAAGCTGAAACATGATTGTGTATACCCGAGTCAATACCCCAGCGAGACGCTGCGGCCGTTCCAGGAATTACATTGTCACACCACGTATATTTTGATCAACCTTTTATAACCAAGTGTCTTACGTACAAAAAAAATGTAATGCATTTCCTCATGTACATTAAATACAAAATCAATAAAAAAGCGAAGGTTTATGATAGGCAAAAGAACTCCGCTTACTAAGTTCCTGAAATGGAAAACGTCCTTTACATGAAAAGTATCTGACCTAGCTAACTTTTAATGCCATGCTGTCTACTAATTTTGTGACTTGAAATTCCCTGAGTTTTCCAGGTTTTCCATGTTAATTTTTGTCAAATTCCCTGAGTTTTTAGTAGTGGAACATGTAAATAGTACGCAATGGCATTTCTTTTAATGTCACCACCACCAGTCCAAGCATTTTTTACATTATTGGTATTTTACAAGTGAAGAAAGACCATTTCTTTAAAATAGAGGTTTAAATACATTGAAAAAACCTGCTCAGCAGTGAGAATCAAACTCTTGACCTTCGCATTGCCAGGGCAGTGTTCTTACCAAGTGTGGACAGGTCCACCTCATAAATTTCCCCGAGTTTTCCGGATTTATGAAATTCCCCTGAGTATTCCAGGTTTTCCAGGGTGGTAACCACAGCAAGCTGCAGAGACTGCCGAAGTACAAAGTGCTAGCCAAGTTACTCCGTCCAACAGAGTCCTAGATGTGACAACCTGTAGGATCATGCACACATTCTCCATGGCGCATGTATCAAGTGCAGTTTACACTTCTACAACTTATCACAAGCATTTTTATGAATGCACATTTGCATCTTTGTATCCATACAGGGAGCAGCTTAGGCAGTCCATATTATCAAATGAAAATGCATGGAAGTGTAAGTGTGTTACGATTTACCTTACTAAAAATATTTGCACGCTTTAATAATTGATATGCTAATTACTCAACATTTCTGATTACAGAAAACTTACCTTTAATAAATGACAATTAGAAGTCTGTAATTTCTCTATACATCTAACAAAGCAGTGACAGGTAAGACTATAGAATTAGTACAGAGGATCATTTCACGTTACATTATCCAGAGGTGT
>JAGDQP010027319.1:3495-25107 GCA_022664845.1 Lepisma saccharinum
CGGTGGACTTCGGATGTTTTTCAATTCAGGTCTTCAATTTTTATTTGCTTGCTGTTTTGATCCTTAAGTAGTTTTCCTTGGCTTATTTAGTCTCTTCTAGTATTTAAATGTATTATATCGGTACAGTTGTTCAAAATTCATAGTGGTGTTACCAGATTTGTGTTGCACAGCTGGGAGTTCTCAGGTGCTTCCTAATTTACGAAGTTTAATGAAACCTCTTTAAAATAAGTAGAACTGAGGAACACGCTTTAGGGTTCGTATTCATGTTTTAAGCCTATAGTGTGTCCATAACATATGTTTAAATAAGCTTCACACCATGAATAATTCAGAGCAAATTATTGGGTGGGCTTGGGCCCCATGGACCCATATAAGTTGCCGCCACTGAAGTCACAATACGTCTTCAACAGCGAGCAGAGACTGTGTTGTAATTACTTTAGAAACTCAGCTAAAGCTGTTCGGTAATTCACTTCTTTATCAATATTTTTTGTGATTTGTTAAGTAAGTCCTATATATTAGGTGATATGGGAAAATGGACTTCCATATCTTCCACATTTAACGCAACAGAACAAAGTATTATTCCCCAGGCCAATAATACAGATATCATGTTAAAGCTAAATTTAGATTGTACACAAAATTGTGACGAATGAAAAAAGAACGACTTCAATTTCGGATTCGGTGCATCAGAAATATTCAGTCACCTCTTCAATTTCATGCAATAACCCAAAATCTAAAATTATCAGGTTAGTGATGTCTTCTTAGTTTTGTGCTGGTTCATCTATTTAATGCTTTTTTATTACAGAATTGTTAAATAACACAGTGAATAATTTCCAAGGTAAAGTCATAGGGCCAGTTGCAGAAAACCTTTTAATCCAGACTTAATTTAATCCATGAGTTAGTTTACTAATCATAGATTAAAAAATAGACAGCGAATTCTCATTCCCTCTTCTGTTTCATGCTACTTGCTGTCAGTTCAGCCGAACCAGATTGACTTACCTATATCTAAAGGACGAATCGTAAGGAGTAGAAAGTATTTCGGCGGAATTCGTCATCAGAATTTCACGTCAGACACACCTTGAACTAGAGTAGACCGTGCATAAATTAAAAAATCTAACCTGACTTTTATAACCTGATTTAACCAATGGCTATGAACTTTATACTATTTGAAAGTGCGTATATGTATATAAAAAGAGAAAAGTTATTTTTCCTAAAAATATTAAAACATCCCCCGCAGGGAATCGAACCCGGGTTCCCGGATCAGCTGTTAACGACGCTAAAGCGGCAACTTCTCAGCTGCTTCTTGTTAGTGTGACTTAATCAGTAGCGCTTCACGCCACCCATTGATGACGACTCCCGGTGTATATTTCTACTTTGAATGACTCCCATCTAACAACAATACTGAACTGTCCCGTGCAATGAAAAATTTAATGAACATATAAAGCCAGGAAGCGGAGGGGACAGTTAATCTCAATCGACCACATCCATTCTAAACCAATATGGACCACATTTTCAGTTTTAGCTCAGTATTTTACGCTTGTTATCGTTGTGAGGCTAGTTTTCTCATTTGTCTTAATGCTTGCATAAAAGATAGTAAATATTACTTACAGTATGTACAGTCACGGAGAAAGGAATTTCGAGAACATTTAGTGATTTTATTTAAATGATAATACAGGACCAGAAAAGCTATGCCTAAGCCGTTACATGTCTGCGAGGCTGCAAGTGACAGACTCAAGGTATAGGTACAGGACTATCTAGCACATAAATTAAAGTTAAATAAAAAACTAAATGCTATGTTCTCGGAATAACATTTTCCGTGACTGTACTACTATTATTATATGGATAGTTCGGAACGTGCACCATTCAAGAATTAAGACATAAATAAAAAACGAGCTGCACAGCGATTACAAGCGTAAAAAACTGAGTTAGAACTGAAAACTTGGTCCATATTAGATTAGATAAGGGTTTCTCAACGTGGGGGTTGCGACCGCCAGGGGGGTCGCGGATTGTGTGCAGAGGGGTCGCGAGGGGTGTGTGTGTGTGAGTGTGTATTAAATAGACTCCTGAAGGCTTCAACACACACAAAGTGAAACGAAATAGCTTATTATAAACAAAAAACTACTTTTGGGGGTCGCCGGCCAGAAGACATGGTAAAAGGGTTCGCGGCATGAAAAAGGTTGAGAAACGCTGGATTAGACTGAAGTGGACGATTGAGGTTAAATATTTTCTCTGGGTCTATCTTTCAACATTAGTCGATCCCCCCAGTATTGTTACGTAGAGCTCGTTAGTAAACCATGCGTAATATCTATGCTTTTAATATATTGTGGACAAATATAGTAGTAATGAATCGGACGCTCAGCTCGCCCCCCGTGCTTTTCTCGGTTTTCAAATCGAATGCAGAAACAATAATTGCACTCTATCATTGAAATTCATTATTAGTTCGTCTGCATTGGCACGAGGTGGCATGAAAGAGATGGAAAGAATGGGTTTCGCTATCTATGATTGAGGCGTATGCGAGATGTGACATTTTTGTGCAAGTGGAATTACGAAACAAAGGTCTCTGATGGGTCCTTGATATGTATTTGCACTTGGTTTGAGCATATTGCCGGGGGCTCCACAGTCTAGTAGTTAGAGCATTGGACTCATGTCCGCGTGGTCCCCGGCTCAATTCTACTTTTCGGCGTCCACCCAGCGTCGTGAGGCAAATTGGAGAGTCACGTGAATAAAGACGTAACGGTCACACTCGGTGTGGTAAGCCCCTGATACGCCTGTTCGTGGGTAGGTACGCGCAGTTCTGACCATACAGCCGTTACTCAGGTGGACGTAGTTTCACCAAACACGGACAGATGCCGTTGAGGCAGGCTCAGGGCCTATAGACCTGTCACGCCAGTGTTTTTTTTAGCGTATTGCCAAAAATGGCGTCGGTATTCAGAAGTTTCTGGAGGAAAATGCACTACAAAAACTGTGGAACAAAAGTCTATGTTTCATACGCTCCCCGTGAGTGATGGATTGTGATGGATTCATGAAACAAAAGTTACCGTGTCACCTCGCAGCACGGATAAGATTCGACTTCCTTGCCGTTTTTCTCAACACACGTGAAATGTAACATAGACGTTTGTTCGTGCATACGGCTCAGTTATTTATTTAGATATGACTCATAGATTAACTTATGGTGGGTTAAATTAACATGGGGTTATAATGTTATGTGCAACTGGATCTTATTCGCATTCTGACGTTATACAGTATAGATATAAAAAAACAACTTGTATTAAGATACAAAATATACAAAGGAGGAAACAAGATTGTGTTTAGTATACTTCTTTGCACATGTGCATGTGTTTCCAAGTCTGCATACGGTCCCGATTTGTGAGATGATAAATCTCAATTTCGCTTTATTCTTCATACACAGTGAATGTATGATTTGGAATCATTTAATGAAGTTTTAATTTCTGTTTTTTCTTAAGCACACTGATTCGAAAACAAATTATCTACTTGAAACAGTAAAGGGAATAGTTCGAAAAGTGCTTATTCTACTTAAACGTGTCGGCTAACTTAAATACAAAATTTTAACATGATCAACAGAAACTCCAATTTACGTAGGTAGGGAATCTATAATGCGGTAGTGAAGACACGAAAGTTTACATGGTCCATTGGCGCAGGAGACGTTATCCTCCTCGCTCTGGTATCTAGGTGACTGGAGAATGGAGGAAGCTGCTTAATGGAGACTCTACGATTTACCCGATATTATGAAAATAATGTTACTACGACGGCTAATGGGGTTTAGAAGGGTGAAAAATAAAGATTATATTGCATATTGGTTGGGAAGCCTGAGAGATAGAATCCATTGAGAAGACTGAAAATGAGACATCGTTTGGGAGGGACAATATTACGAGGGTAAGGTAAAAAGTTGCAGTCGTCACAATGCCCAATATTTTACGATGCTGCATTGTTTCAGCCTTGATATGTTTGTGTCCCAATGAAGCATTTGTTTGATAGGCCGATTTGTCTAGTTCCTCTAAATAGCCATTTACAGTGTCGCTGATATCATCGTCGTTCGCAAATCTTTTCTTTACCGGCCCATGTTTCTCTTGAAGTAGGAAAGAGATAGAAATAGCTTGGAGCTAAATTTGGCGAGTAAGGGGGATTTGGAAGCAGCTCGAACTTGAATTCGATGACTTTAACCACGAAAAAATGTTGTTGTTTGACAATGTGTTTGGTCAGGTGTGAGCAACTGTGGTACCCACCTAACGCACAGCTTTCCTAAACCCAAATGTTCTCACGATATTGCTAGCATGTTACGTAGTCTAGGCGCTGGCTTTCGTTTTGTGTGCATTTTTATGTTCCCTCAGTTTGAATGCAGGGCGTTATTACCCATCTATAGGAGAGTCAAAATCTCTTGGTCACGTGATATGGTTCATGGTCATTTGGCTGCCATGTTGGATTCAATATGTCGGATCGGACATTTCCTTAAGCGCTCGTAACTCAGCCATTTCTTAACCGACTTTGATAGTTCTTTTTTTTATTGAAAAGATAAAATTACAAACTACACATTTTTTTTTTCTTGTATTTTCTATATAAATTTTTGAGCACATTGCCTTGTTTTGCTTAAATATTTCATTCTAAGAGAAGAAAGTGTTACAAAGATTCTCTCACTTGGAGATCATACGGAGTTGTACCATGAAATGTGGATTTTTCTATATATTTTAAGAAAGGGCTTAGTGAGTGAAGTCGTGTACCATGAATATTAACTCAGCAATTTCAACTTCTGTGGAACACTGAAAGGAAGAACGCTGGACAAACTTACTTCAATTGTAGCGCTGCAAGAACTAACCTGAATAGAAGAGTAGTTAGCATATCCCCCGTAGCCGAGTGATTTAAGGCATCATGGTTATTATTGTTTCGATTCCCATTTGCACGAGTTCGAATCCAGGAACTGCCAGAATTTTTAGCTTTTTCCCAGCCACGTCGGGACGTTCATATTCTGTCCTCTACGAATCGGTACACAGAGTTTATATTCAAGATAACACAAATTATGGTGGCGTTAATTTACAATACGAATGTTGGAACTCCGGAATATTTCGGAATGCAATGTGTTGCGACTTCCGGAATTGGTTTGGCACTTCTGAACACCTCTATTCGGAGTCACTTTGCCAGAAACTCAGGATCTCATTTCGGAAGTTCGTAACAATAGTTTTACTGATGGTATTAAGTAATTGTTTTGAATCTTCCACGTTGTCTTTATTCTCTTTTTCATTATTAGGACATCTACATTTGGTAATTAATGCCACACAACCACCATATAATTTGAGTTATTTGGAATTTGAATTTTATTTATTTATGGACTTTAGGTATCTAAGGCTCAGGCCGGTATAGGGGAGAGGAAAGGATTCGGGAAGGTGTCGGTCAGGAGCTATGTTAAAGGTGCCATCCCGGCATTTTCCTGGTGTGACTGAGGAAAAACGCTGGAGAAACCTCGAGTTATTTGGAATGTAACACTGTTTCTCACATCGTCGTAGACAACAAAAAAATACCGCTCCGACGTGGCTGGGAAAAAGCTAAAAGTTCTGGCAGTTCCTGGATTTGAACTCGTGCACATGGGAATCAAAAATCCAATAACCACGTGCCTAAACTGCTCAGCCACCGGGATTACGCTAGATTCTCTTCAATTAAGGCTAGTTTTTCTTCCGCTGAAATGATAGTAAATCTGTTCAGCTTTATTTCTTCCAGCATTCCAAAGAGCTTGATTTTGCGGAGTTAATATTCATGGTACAAGACTTCACGCACTAAATCCTTTCAGAAAATATATAAAAAGATGCACGTTCTATGGCACCAGTCAGTGTAACGTTTGTATGCAAAATGCAATCAGTAATGTCGCTACTTGGTCCTACCAAAGCACAAAAGATAATTTTAACAGCAGCAAATCACTGCATTTTATAATTCAGTACTAACGAATTGAAATGAATTTACATGTGGCCTTCAGGCATGTATGGTTCAGGCCGAGATAAGGCAAAGGAAAGGATGCGGGAAGGAGTTAGCCAGGCCTTAAGTTGAAGGTACCATCTCGGTATTAGCATGGTGTGACTGACGAGAAACCCTGGAAAGACTTAGTCAGGATAGCCATCCGCTGAGATCAACCCCAGGATCTTCCGAATGGTAAATCAACGCTCTACCAACTGAAGTACCACCGCTCGGTATAAGAATTCACGTTTTAAGTAATGAAGTGCTTGCAGGATGTAATGATCTAACTGTTCCTGCAAAAATAATGATAATAAAGATAAGAAATTACTCTGAAATATGACTTGAACATGAAAATAATAGCTGTAAGCAAAATGAAATATCATAAAGTAACTTTTGTTAAAAAAATATCATTTAGTTTTTACTTCAATAAGATGGAACTATCGATGGCTTAGGTTTCCAAATATGCAATCTAGCCTCCACATGAAAGCAATTTACATTCTTCATCACATTAGTAAAAGAAAACTGCGACATCATGTCTGTAATGTTCCGTAAAATGCCTGCCGTTTTAAATTAATTCAACGGCAATTCTATTATATGTTCTTTAAAAAGGAGAATCCGTTTACAATTTTCTCACGACTTTTCTTACTGCTTCTTCGTAAAATGCTCGTCAACAGAATTCCGTTATTCCCATGAACAGTGTACTTGTCACTTTATGGTCTCTCCTGGTTGGAACCATGAATCAAGGAAACCACTTCCTGCACTTACTCTGTTTACATGGGCAAACAAAAAGCTTTTCAGCAACTTGGTTTAATCATAAAACGCTCGTCCAAGCACTCACAGCGAGGCAACTTCCCTTAACCAAAGTAAACGACATCTAGACTGAACTGTCAGAATGTATCAAAAACATAGATGGAAATGCTGACCGTGATGATGCCCTAGGTTGTCACATATTTGGTTGTTTCCTTAGGAAAAGTAACCTGTATGTTTGCTTCTTCACTGCTAATTTATCCGTTGTGAAATTACAATCACTTTCTGTCAGGTCGTCAGGAAATTATTGTAAATTCAGTTTGATCATTTTCATAATAATTGTCACACACCAACACTGTTAAAAACCTTGTAAACATTGCTAGGAATTCTAAGCAAAGCTCCGCAGAATTTCTTGTATTTAATTTCGTTTCATTAAAATACACATGCACGGCAGTGCATGCAGCCAAGTTCTGCGTCACAAAATGTCATCACTGCCAGAAGAATGTTATACAAAAACAAGAGTGTATGGCGAAATCTACGATTTCAAGGCCCCGTAAGAAAAAAATATGTTAAAGATATTAATACGAGGTTTCTAAGTTAAGGAGATATGTGCAGGTGTGCAAAATTTCATATGCGTAGCTTGACGCATATTCGAGTTGTGGACCACTGAAATTGCGTATTTTTGGCTAACTGATTCACTCACTCACTCACTCACTCACTCATCATATTGTTTAGGGCACTTGCAACAAGCTAGAAACGAAATTTGATTAAGGTTAATATAAAGCAACGATCTCCAACAAAAGATGGCAGCACTACCTACGTATATGTCTAATGTATTTTTATCGTTGCACGAAATTTCAATACTGCTCCTACAAATTCAAGTCTACAGAGTTCTAACTTCCAGGGAAGAAAGTTCATAACCACTTCAAGAGTTCGATCAATGCTGATTTTTAATTTTCGTTTTTGTTCATTGTTGAAAGAGCTTCATTGTTATAGGTTTTGATATTTACAACAACAATCAAACGATTTCAACAATAAAGAAAAACGAAAATTAAAAATAGACATTGATCGAAATCTTGATTTGGTTATGAACTTTCTTCCCTGAAAGCTTGAACTCTATAGGCTTGAATATGTAGGAGCAGCATTGAACCTAATAATGCTGAGTTGGTTGGAAATATAAAACGTTGCACGAGCTTAACATGATTGTATCTACTTATTACCCTATTTATAATTTTGTTTCACAGACATGTATGTAAGAATTATAGTTACCATTACCGCAAAGATCTATTGAATGGAGTGATTTGGAACGCGCTTTTAAAAAAAATGTAGATCACGACCTCATTAGTTCACCAGGTTGTTTAGGGTGTTAATAACTATTAAAAATATATAAAATTATAACTTCAAGACGATACAGATTATTGTCGATATTACGTACTTTTGGTTTAAGAGATAACAGTTATTCTTCTTGATGTTTATCAAAACTTGCTGTAATGGAGTGTTAACATTTCTTATCTTGCCTATTCCATTATTGGATTAAACTTTTTCTAGAAGTGGCCTCTTCACTTTTTTCAAATATTTGTTTCCGGCATTACTAATATATACCCAACAGCTTAGACTAAAACTTTCTTTGTAATCTTCTAAGCATCCCTACGTTCATTGCACCTGTAATATAAATGTGGATGATTTATTCACGAAACACGGCTCCGGGTCCTGACGGAATACCATATATCGCTCTACAAAGAGGGCCTCCTATTTTATTTTCAATTCTTACCAACCTTTTTAATGCCTCACTGAAATTAGGATTTCTACCCCAAGAATGGAAGAATGCATTCACAATATTCATACCCAAAACGAACAAGAGCCGATTTCAATTTTCAAACTATAGACCCATAACACTTACCAACACAATAGCTAAAATCTGCGAAAATGTAATTACAAAAAGACTCAATGCATACTTGGAATCAAAAAACCTCATCACAAAACATCAGGCGGGTTTCAGAAGCAAGGTTTCTACAATAGATCAACTCATGAGGATCATTACGGATTTACAGATTGCTCTAAATAAAGGCTGGCGGGCGGGAGCTGTGTTTATGGATCTGACAGCTGCGTTCGACACGGTGTGCCATGAGGGGCTAATTTATAAATTATATTCACTAAACCTACCCACAACTATCATACGTTGGATCATCCAATTCTTGAACAACAGAACCACAAAAATCAGATCCAAAGAAGAATTTTCGCAAGAGATACTCATAAAGAAAGGAGTTCCCCAGGGAGCTGCCTTAAGCCCCATTCTTTATTCAATTTATGTGAATGACACATCATTTTCCCCAACAAATCTAACCCAGTTGGGATTGTTTGCAGATGATACTGCTTACTGGACGATGGCCCGATCTCCTAATTCTATAATATACAATCTAAATGGAATAACTCGGAACTTTATTAAATGGTGCAAAACTTGGAAATTGAAATTAAATGAAGGCAAGACTCAGTTTGCCATATTCTATCCCTCAGGACACGGAACCAAAAAAGACAAAAGAAAATTCATAACAATAGGCACCACAAAAATTAAACCAGCTAACACAGCTAAATATTTGGGCTTCACTTTGGATAAAAGACTTACATTCAAATCTCATATTTTGGAAAGAAGAAACAAAGCACTCAGGGTGTTTGCAATGCTTAAAACTATTTTACTTTCAAATATTCCTTTCAAAATTAAATCTAGGCTTTATCTCTCTGTACTTAGACCTATAATCATATACGGACATGAATTATTTCATTCCAAAATTAATACTGAATACCTAGAAAAGTATGAGCGTTACTGGTTGAGAGTCTCTCAAAGAAAATGGCAAGATGATAGACAGTCGCTATATAGCAACATTCATTTCCCTCCGATGTCTAATTATATTAAAAACAGTCAAATTAGATACATAGAATCTAATAAAGAAAAGAAATTTGCAAATATTAACCTACCCAAAGAGCTTAACATACATATAAAACGACATAACATAACCTACCAAGAGCTTTTACAAAAAATAAACAGATAATACACAGGAACTACGAACGAGAGAAAGATACAAATAACTAACATTTTCAAAGTAAACTTCGAATAGCGGGTGTGACTGTAAGTTGGATCTACATTAAACATGCTAATTGATTTAACTAGAAAGGTGAACCTCTGTGATTTCTTGAGCAAGTGAAAACGGAATATATCCCAATTCCTATAGCCTCTATAAACCAACCAAAACCTTACAAAATTATCATAATATATATATATATATAAGTGGGTACGTATGTGTATGTATGTGTGCATGTATGTGTAACTTAAAAGAGGGGGTGGGTCTGGTGGCCCGGGTTTTTCGATTGGAGCTAATAAATCATATCAAATCAATTAAAATACGTGCTGATGGTCTGATAAGGAGTCTGATTAACTATCAAATATCAATTCATAATCTACAAAACCAAATAAATAACTTTCAAAGGACTAAAGTGGCCTAAGTTGGCCAGATGTCCATTTTAGTGGCCCTGCGGGCCATTTATACTCTTTCGCGCACGAAACGACTGATACCAATTTCTTGTACACTTTTCGAATACTCAGAAGGAAATGGTTTACGTAAATGTGCCAGTCTGAAGCTTTAGTCCCCACATTTTAAACTTACTCATGTCTTACTTTCACTATGAAAATAGAGAAATCGGATCATTGAGGTTAAGCAGCATTTGGAACACAAATCTTGCTGATTAGTTGTTTGAGTGGGCATGGTAGTTTTAACACAATCTGTCCGTTTCAAAGTTTGATTTTGTATTCCTTAGCTCTACCGAAACATCTTACATAAGGCCTACAAAGACTTTAGTAATAACTATCTTGAAAGAGAATCGGACTGGTGCGTAAAGTGTAAACATTATTTGCAAATGTACGTATATTTACTAAATTCAGAAATCAAAGTTTTAACAGATTGTTGCGAGAGTAACTTTGCAAGGAATTTGAACTGAGGATTGATTTAGCCTACTTATCTTGCTGAATAGCGTACACCAAGATTCAGGACAAATGGGAAGACTCTTCAAGTCCTTAAAATTGTATAACATGGAATACCGAACCTTATATTCTAAGCATAAATAAAATAAACTTTTCACATCTGTTACTTGTCACGTACAAGGCCTGGCTGAAAAGTATCCGACCATAGGCGTGAAAAAATAACATTACATATCTGGTGTGTTTCACTTTCTACTCACCTTCGAAATAGGATCCTTCAGCTTCCACATACTTAGCCCTACCATCCTGCCATTGTGGAAGCATGCCTGAAACGTCTCCTTTAAGACTACTATCAACGCTACCGTCGCGTTGTGCAGGATGTCGAAGCGGTTACCCTTGCGTATTAATTTGACTTTGGGGGAAATCCAGAAGTCACAAGGACCCTTGTCAGGGTAGTATGGAGCTTGGTGAACGACAAAAATACCGTTATTTGCCAGCAAAGATTGGATTAAGCGCGAGGAATGCACCAGAGCGTTATCTTGATGCAGGTGTCAGATTTGTGAAGCCAATAAGTCTGATCTCTTGCGACGAACTGCATCACGTAGGCGAAGAAGAACGTCAATATAGTACTTCTTCGTAACTGTTTGTACTTCTGGTACATATTCGTGATGCACAATGCCACGGTAGACAAAGAACACAATCAGCATGACTTGTCACTCTCCGCCAACATGCGGCCATCTTTGAACCGCTTGTACCACTGTTATATTTGTGTACCCCCATGGTATCGTCGCCACAAGCTTGCTAAAGTAGTATTACTGCTTCGTTATCTCCAAGCTTCTGGCAAAACTTGATGCAGTATTGTTTTTCCACACGTTCTCTCATTTTTCCTGAAAAGAACTGCGACAAAGAAGATCCACACGATATTATATACTGGTTGCGTAATGGATGCTGAAGAAAGCACGGATTACGCCACCTGACAGGCATTCGCATGAAAAATACCCCCACAACTTGTGCAGTGTTACCACTCCTTTCCTCAGAAATAAATAAGGTCGAATACTTTTCAGTCAGTCCTTGTATATAGATTTGGTGTTGCCAGATGTTTTAAATTTTGGGGTCTAGAACTTCTTCCTTTGGCCATTTTCTTTAGCAGCGAACGTATAGCCTACTCATAACGATTAATATGCTTAATCTTCTTTTTCAGGTCGTAGTGTTGCTCGTTCTCGTAGTACTTGGCCTCCTGGCCGCGTTAGCGTGGTGGGTTCGTCGGTGCAGGTAAGTGCAAACTTAATACACTCCAACCACGTATCACATTAAGAAGTAAAAAAAAGTCTCAAAAGAGGCGCTTTAAGCCACTGTAGAAAGATCCCTATTTCTTTTCCCCAACATTGACTGTCTCTGGTAACAGGATTTGTATATTGGATTTGGGGACGTTGGTCGTTGGATTTAGATCGCAAAAAACGTTTTTATTCCAAACGAGAGAAATTCGAGACTCAATATAGACGCGACTTGCGTGTTTATCAGGCATTGTCGAGGGACTTTATTTGTAGTAGTAGAGACATCTTTCTATATTCACCAGATGATGGACAGAGTTAAAGAAAGGAATAAAAGTTTAGCAAAACATCTTCCTTCCTACTTTTTCATCAACTATATTGCAGTGACACTATTCACTTTTTATGTTATGTGATAAATCGTATAAGATCTGTTCTTATTTCGGAGAACCTTATAACCTTTTATAACAGGGTACATCCATTCAGGGTAGAAGGCTTTCATGAAACATGTTTTTGTAAACAAGGGAACCGGAACCCCTTTAATTACCGGGAAATTAAACCTCATATTTAGAAAAGCCAAATACGAGGTTTAATCAAAAAGTATTGGCAATAGGTATACTACACTAGCGAAGCTTTACTTATACATGAATATAACATTACTGTCCAGAAATGTGATCACCAGTCATACTAATAAATTTATTCCTAATTTGAAGGTAGTGGCGGATTCTATCAGTGGGATCTTTTTTATTGTAAGCTGCAAAGGGTCGGTCTATGATACTGAGTATCTTAGCAATACGAACACAGTTTGTAGAAAAACAAGAGCTGTATGATGGACTAGTGTGTCATTACCACAAACGTCCTTAAGTTCTTGACAACAGTTATTACGTTGTAACCACATGCAACCTTATAGCTAATTACACGTTCTTTCGGATTACTGAGTCATACGAGAAAATTACGCTTATGCATGTATGATACCGTCAATTGGAGTAATTTTGGGCACTAAAATTTTATTTTTACTGTTTTCATGTGTCATATCAAGTTTATTTTTTTATCTTTTATACCATTTTTATAATGGTGTTAATGGTAGTTCTGAATCCATGAGGGAAATCCAAGAATTTAAACCCCGTATAGGCACGCACAAAGTTGCCCCGGAAACATGTGTCAACTTTGGGCAAAATACTATCTGACCTAGTGGCTGGGACTATTCTGTTTGTACAGGTAAAATCAATGTTACCAATTTCAGCGAGAAGTCGCTAAGTCTGGTGGTTGGCGACAAGAAATTTGCAAAAGTCGCTATCGACTTTTTAAGTTATTTTCGAGATGACTTGTTAACATACTGCTCCCACTGCAAAAAAGTATATCTACTCAAAAGCTGTCGATCTGAAAAAAACATTATGAAAGAAAATAACCCTAGTCTCAAAATCTACAGCAACAAAAAGTGTATATGTATTATACGTTATTACTAAATATATAATTCATGTTAAATGTTGCAAGAACTGCAATTTCGGCGTATATATTCGCGCAATAATAATACTTAGCAACTTTCTAGTGACTTTCAATGCACAATCTAGCGATATTTTATCATAAAGAATTTGTGACAATGAGTAATTGAACACAAGAAAATTAAGAACAGAACGTTCCCTTTCATTGGAAGGCTAAATAATGAAAATTAGTTAATACAGAACAGAATTATTGATAATTTTCTTCTTGTGTTATCGTAAACTGGCTATACTTTGGCCTAAAATTTTAGATTTTTAAAATTTGCATTTCAATATCTCTTCAGCTTGGGAATGTAAGTCCTTTCTCCTTGTTCAAGTGTAATCTTTTAGCCTTCTTTTGAAAGCGGTATATAGTATGTGTGACCAAGGATGATGATGATGATAGTTGCAATTTTTTGACGTAATACAAGATTTACCATGGTAGGGGTAACTTTAGCCCCTTTGTCACGAAGTCAAATTAGTACACGAATAATGTACCGTAATACTATATTTCAATACTGAAGTATACTTTCTGACTATTGTAAACACAGGGAGGAAATTAACAATGTTGTTACTCAACTTCAAGGGGGAAAATGTATGAAACCCTTTCTGCTCTACTTGAATGAATACGAAACATCTCGAAAAAAAACACCACAGACTTGATTACGTTTCCAGTACCATACTGCGCTGTTCACATTTTTAAGAACAAAAGTCTTGCAATTCAGCCACTGTATATTATCCTCATCTAGAAACAACAGAGGGACTAGTTTTCATAGCCCCATCGCACCACATGTAAACCATTTCATCCTTAATATTGGTCAAATTCCAAAACTTCCTTCCTTTCTCCATGCAATTATCTGTAGGTACGTCATCAATGGTATTCGAGGGATGCAATACAGTAATCAGAGTGATAATATAGTGATCAAATAACAGAATTATTCGGCACAATACAATCAAGGTTAAATCAAGATACAATAAATGAAAATGGTCTAGTAGCTAACAGCATAGACTTCAGATGAGTAGTGGAAAATTACGAAGGTCTGAGGCCAGAAATTGTAACATACTGATCAAGGATTTTCAGAAATTTCATCAGTTTCACCCGGCAAATGCCGAAATTGAAACTAAATCAAGACCTGGACGCTAGCTTCCACGCATTTCCCGGGATAAGAAACATACGAAGATACACTGCAAAAAGTGACTGTGTTAATTCAACACAATGCGGTGTCCCAGCGTGATTACCACTTGTGTGTGTTAAATCAACAACAAACCTCTGGCGGTGGAATAAAGAAACATTAGGTCACACCTCCAGAGGAAGAAGAAGAAGACCTTATAAAAAGGACCGATAAACAGAATCGGGATCACAATCAAGTGGTCACTTCTCCCTTCTAAATCCTGAGACCCGGTACGGGGTCTACACCTCGCAGAAAACTACCATAATACCTGAGACCTGGTACGGGGTCTATCAAGGATAAAACACATTAGGAGAAGTGACTTACTTAGTAAAATAGCGACAAAGGAACACAAGTCCGAAACAACTAGTTATACTTATAATTCGGATTTGTGGATACTCAAATTGTATATTACTTATAGTGGAACTTGTATTATATTACTTATTGTGGAAACTTTTATATCTATATTGGAGACTTTGTAATAAAAGGTGTCGGATAAACACGAACCTAGTATAATTTTATTCGTATTGGGTACAACACAATCCTGCTCTACCTACTATATTATATGACCCAATAAGAGGATCATAACGATATTCTCAATAAATGGGGATTGCGATCCTTAATTGACCAATGGAAAAGTGATGAAATCATGCCATAAGTCGTGGGAGTAACTTTGTTCTGTTTGGGGCTCAGCAACATTATTTTATCCTCTATAATTTTTCAGTCTAGTACGCTTTCCGTCTGATGGTTTAGTGAAGTCGGTAAGACACTCAGCTTTTTTAACTGAGCAACTCGTGTTCAAATCTAGCTGCAGCCGTAACTTATTTCTTTCCCAGTACCGAAATCAACACCGTGTGTTGTGTTGATTTAACACACAAAAGTGGTAGTCACGCTGGGACACCGCATTGTGTTGAATTAACACAGCTATTTTTTACTGTGTACGTTGATTCGTAGGGAGTTTAGACCATCGACGCTTCTTCATAAGATAAAATGTAGATTGTAAAACAATCTAGATAGAAGTAAAACAAAAATAAGATAGAAAGAAAAAAAGTAGTTATCATTGAAACATGACACAAATAAAGTAATTGGCGGAACGATTTCTTGATCAATCCCACTTTGGACAATGATTAGTAGACAGTTGAAGATTATTGTTTCGGAGAAGAAAACGTTTTTTTAGTGTAGGCCTCATTTGAGATTTCAATATATTTAATATTAATTCAATACTTGTTGTTTTCATGTGTTACAGGTAATAGAAACCAGAAAGTAAACATGTTTATACCACTCGATTCCTCCAAAACCATAAGTAACTTTTAAGTTTTAAAGATATCCTTACTTGATAGCAAATTGGCCTTAAAGCTTATATGCCCTTATGTGATAACGAATTATGCTTGCATGCTATTATGTGATAACGCAGCGTTTCTCAACTTATGGTCCGCGAATAACCCGTGGTCCGCAAAAAATGGAACAAGTGGTCAGCAGTCAGAGTTAACAATTTATAATTTAATTAATTTAAAAATATCTAAGCAAAACACATTGAATTTTTAAAGGTGAGGAAAAGGTTGTTCAATGATCATTCACTTTAATATTTCTACTTTATTTTACTGTGTTTCCGTAGATATTCAAAATATGCTCTAAAATATATTATGTTAAAAATTGCAGAGTGTGCCCAAAATGTCAGTAAAATCCATACAGTTTTTTTTTAAATTAAGGCCCATACAATTTAGTGGTCCGTGGAAATGTTTTAGACAGTATTACTGGTCCTTGCATTCAAAAAGGTTGAGGAACTCTGTAATAACGAATTATAATTTTTGTGTAACTTGTTCCCACATTAAATATAAGTTTATGAGAAGTTAGCTTTACAGACACTGTAATTAAGCTAAACTTTCTCCAATTTAATTGGAAAACTTTATTGTATCATTTTTGTAAATTGATCATTCTTTTAGCTTTCCAATTCAAGCGTGTAGGATTCATGGAAATCGCTCAGTTTTGTTTGAATTTGATATGTATTTATGTCCTTTAGGCATCTAAGGCTAAGGTGGGATAGGCCAAACGAAAGAATGAGGTAAGGTGTCGGCCAGGGCCTAAGTTGAAGGTATCATCCCGTCATTTGCCTGGTTTGACTGAGGAAAACCTTATAAAAACCTCAGTCAGAATGGTTGGCCGCTGGAATTGAAACTAGTACCTCACGTAGGCTAAGCCAACGCTCTACTACTGAGCCACGGCCACTTAGTATTCAGTTTTGTAGACAAAAGGTTAATTAATAATAGAGTGCCAGCTTAGCAATTCAACACAGTAGGTACACAACACCACTTTTGTTATTCTGACTGAGAATTTTTATTAGTTTCTCTCGGTTATCTCTCGAGAATACTAATGCCATAGCTTACATTTGGACACACATATAACATGTCTCATTATATTTCTATTGTTTAAACATGTGCTAAAGTTTGGGCATAGTTTATCGAAATATATTTACTAACAGATAGCATTAAGTAAATTCGTATTTAACTTTTATAAATAATCAGTTGTTACTTTTTATTTATATATCTGTTCAGATTAGAAAGTGAGTTCATTTTGCAGCCGTATATTTTATTAATACTACTTCGTTCTACAAATCTTGCTGTTTACTCCATTTCGTTTAAATTTAGTCAACAGTCTGTGAGGAATTCTCTGACTTTTTGTTCAAAGAATGATCTTTAGAACATTTTTGGTGTGCTCTGCAAAACAAACGGATTTAATAGAAAGAGCCAGAACCACTATGTGGGAGCGTTGCTTGGCAACCATCTGTTTCCAACTAATCTGCTTTTGTCCCTGTATCATTCAACTTCCTAGCTGGACGGTCGTCTTCACTTGTCTGCTAAACGGAAGATCATGTGTTTGCATCGATCGAACGAGATGTATCGGCATACTTACTCAGTCTTTTATGTCTCACCCCAAAATTCACAACTTTTTTGTTAGTGACAATGTCGTTTGAGAATCAACAGCTCTTGAGATGAATGGAAACTAACTGTAGGTATTTTAGTTCACTCTTTAATATATTGACTGCAACTAAAATGTTTTACCGAAATGCCTTTATGAACAAAGGAATCTATTCGCTTTCATCAATCTTGTAATTATTATAAATTATATTTATATGTTATTAACGTCCTAAACGAGCTGCTGAGCTTCTAAGGACGGGACCTACAGTTTTTGGTAAAGTGGGCGGCGAACCACTTCGTTCAAGAGATTCCGGCGGGAATTGAACTCGTGGTCACGCGCTTTACTCCTGCCTATATACCAGACAAAATTTCTATATTCGTCTTCCAATATGAAGAAAAATAGCTCTGATGTTAATTTTGGCGCCAAAATTTATATCGTTGAAACAAAGAGACTCCATGGAGGAACTCAGCTGAATAATCGTCTTTATTCAGAACTATTCAACTTATCTATTTTATTTGTATTTATGCAGTTTTCTTGTTAATCTGGAAATACTTATATTTAAGTTAGATTTATGGGCCACATAGACAGCTACGACTTAAGCCCTCTGTCTGTATAAGAGATTACATTCTTACGCGAGCACTGTTCTAAAGGTTGATATGGGAATGATAGCGGTCAGGGTCATTATCTAGAACCATATCGACTTGTGAAACTGAAGGAAACTCTGCAAAACCTCACACTGAGAACAATGGTCGGTTACCAACTCAACATGTTGATCTGTTATTGATAAAACCCAGTTGTTGTTTAAGGTTCTAAGCAATGTTGCCGGTAAATATTAAACCACTTGATTCAGTAAAAGCAAAATTCATTAGATTAAGCGAATTCTCGGTAGTCAGTTACGTTTGAAGTTAGTTACGTAAGCAATAAACAACTCCCAGGATTACTATCAAAGAATCCAATATGTAAAATTTATCCTGCACACCACTGTTAGCATAACACACTCATGTAGATAAAGTTGTTGTGTTTGGGAGATACATATTTGATACTTTGGCGATTATGATGGTTAACTTAACCCTCTCTGTTAGCTGTAGTTACCGAGTTGTACTTCCAGTAGTACACTGTAAAAAATAGTTGTGTTAATTCAACACAATGCGGTGTCCCAGCGTGACTACCACTTTTGTGTGTTAAATCAACACAACACACGGTGTTGATTTCGGTACTGTGAAAAAAAAAGTTAAGGAGGCAATGAGATTTGAACATTGGTTGTTCAGTTAGAAGTCGAGCGTCTTACGGACTGAACTAAATCGTCGGACAGAAAATGAAGTAGATGCAAACGATATGTAATGAACAACATTTGAATTAAACGACTACACTATAGATTTAAACAGTGTATGGGTTCAAATATATGTTGTTGAACCCCCAAAACATACTAAGTTACTTGCACGACTTATGACATGCTTTAATCACTTCCTATTTGTCAATTGGAAAACAGAATTCCCATTCATTGAGAATAATTCTATTTCTATGAAAGCAAGCAAGATGGCGGAAGCCAAATACTTGAGCAGCATTACTGCTTTCTTATCGTAATAATATGTCGAATGCTGCGCTTACTTTCATAGAAATGGAACATATTCTCAGTAAATGGGGATTGTGATCCCTAATTGACCAATGAAAAAGTGATTAAACCATGGCATAAGTCGTGGGAGTAACTTTGTTTCTGTTTACGGTTCAGCAAGATTTTTTAATCCTCTATATTGTTTCAATCTAGTACTCTTTCCGTCTGACGATTTAGCGAAGTTGGTAAGACGCTTGACTTCTAACTGCGCAACCCATGTTCAAATCTAGCTACAGCCGTAACTTTTTTTTTCTTCCAGTACCGAAATCAACACCGAGTATTGTGTTGATTTAACACACAAAAGTGGTACTCACGCTATGACACCGCATTGTGTTGAATTAACACAACTATTTTTTACAGTTTGTGAAGAATTTCGATTAGCTATAGAGTTATAACTTGCAGGGAGCTACATCAGTCTCCGGATTAAACTACTTAGTGCTGCGTTACTTTAACCTTTCACTCATTATATTCTATACTTAGCAATTTAATCAATTTAGGTAACCCTTTCTTCTTTGCTACTAATCTTTTAGTTTATTCGTGCTGACAGTACAGTACAACTGCCAGCAGGGTTCGACCTGCGTGTCTCACTAGCACTGTTGAGAAGTCTGAGGCCGTAGCTACGAAACCACGGAGGCTGGGCGTTTAAAGAAATTATAGACGAGTTCACTGGCATGAATAACTGATTATTTTTGTCAAACTCGTTCTTCCTAGTTAATTTCCTTGTCTCTGTTAAAACAAAAATGCAAAATGGTTGTTAGATTTGTCTGTTAACGCAATTCTACCAGCAACTTGCGAAGTACAGTATACAAGTTTAAAAATATTATGTAAGTTAATTAATCTAATTCTTATGATCCCTGATGAACAAGATTTGCTTTTCTTGAAAACTGTGCTGAATTCAAGCAGGTGAGTTCAATTTTTTGATACGAGATTGTCCCATATGGGATCACTGCTTTTCCAGGCACATCCGTTGGGCAGTGTCGGCCATAATAACCTTGCTCCATTTATACAATAAAAGAAAGTGCATTTTTACGCTATTAAGAGCATGTTTATGCACTTAAAATGTGTCGAAATTTGATCAGTTCTTATATACTTTTCATTTTCAAACACCATTTGAAGACTTGTTGTACACTTCCTTAAACAACTTGAGTGATCAATAAGCGGTTTCCGTCACCCAAAAAAGAAGTAACAGAGCTTACTTGAGCGAGATTAGAACCCAGGTGATCTTGGTAATATGCTATTTCTACGAAAATCAGTTAATTCGTCACCTTTGTCACTATATACTGAAGAAATTTCATGCAAAACTGAGTGAGATGGAGTATATCAGGGCTTATTGTAAAGAAAATGTATACAAATAGTGTTTCTAAAAAGTTAAGTGCGCAAAAAGTGTTTAAATTCACCACCAGTGGAACATGATATAAACTCCAAATATTTTAAAATCTCTCGATAGTTATTGTCTCTAGAGTTCCCATTTCTATGTTTAATAATTTTACGATGTTTAATTACAGTAGAAAAAAATAATAAAAATTGTAGATATAGTTAATGCTGTACGGGTCGTTAAGATTACCTACGTTTCAATACTTCTGTTTTTCACCTTCTTAGTTCTTATGCACTGCGTTTTCGAAATGAAATCTCATCCAAACCCTCTTCATTCCACTTTTTATTCCCATCTATTAAAAGAATCAATATTTTCATATATACAGCACATCGTCCATCTTCCTCAAAAAGACGCGTGATTAATCCATATGTACGCAACAGCATCAAGGCTATGTGAACAAAACAGATGTTACGAAATGAAAACGTGTTCAGAAGGCAACGGGTCTCTTCCTAGTTTTACTGATTTCTTTTCGTACTCCCAGTAATTACATTTCTTCGTATCTCCTAAATGTATATCTAAAACAGCGTAATAATAACATACATGTAAGCATGTATCCACGTTTAATTTAATTTATGCTCTTTATGTATCTTTGGCTCAGAACGGATGTATCTTCATATCTTTATATTGTTAGACAACAATAACAATTGTGTTAAATCTTAAGTATGATAAATGCGCATTTTAATTTGAAAAATAATTTACAAAAGTAAGGGAAAGAAACCTGACATTCTCAGACCTGTGAATTTTAATTTGACGATAGGTGGTTACTGTGGAAAGAACATAAAATAACTCTAGTGAGTGGCCGTAGCTTTGTTCGTAGAAGGTCCTGGAATTGATTCCAGTGGCTGGCAATCCTGAGTACAATTTTTTCAGTTTCGCCGGACTTCTATCTGCCGAACTAATGCCGGATTTCAAACTTCAAACTAGGTCCTTGCCGACTACCTTCCCACATTCTCTCTCTCTTACCCTATAGTCCAGCCTGAGCTAAAGACACCCAAAGGCCATAACTAATATCCAAAATAAAATAAAACCGATTGTAAAAATTGTATCGAGATAAAGAAACAAACTGAATGAGACAAATAAATATAACTAGATATAATCAAGAACATTCAAGGTAATAGTATTCTG
>JAGDQP010027320.1:0-20212 GCA_022664845.1 Lepisma saccharinum
TGTGGGATGCTATCTTGACCCTCCCACCGAACTTCTTGTATCGCTAATATGTCTAGCTCGTACTTCTCGGTCTCGCGTACCGCCACCTGAAGAGCGCCCGTTTGGTATAATGTTCGTACGTTCCACGTTCCTATTCTAAGGTCTTTCTTAATCCTGTTCATAGAGCCCCCTGAAGCAGTCCCAGCCCGGAGATCCGAATGAGGGACTAGTTTACCTCCGGAATATTTTACCCCAGGAGAATCCATGAACCATCTGTTACTATTTCTTGACATGTTTTAGCGGTGTAGAGTTGTCAGCTCTACGACCTCGCAGTAAAGGTAGACATTCAAGATGTCTCCCTCTGTCCATCTCTGAGCCTTGCCGATGTCATTCATCTTCAGCCTCAGAGTGGTAATGGTGATGCTGCTTCCCCTCACCATGATATTTTTGTTCGGGGTTATCTTCCCCTAGCCTTTGTAGATCCCTCTACTAACTGGAAGGCAGCAGTACTGGTTTTGGTCCGCCCCGGATTATTCCCGGTACCTACCATATCTGGTCGGCATTCCCCTATCCGCCACCTGGGGAGGCGCCTGGTGGAAGACCAGTAACTCCAACCCGGTAAATGTCTGTTCAACCTACTAAATATTAAAACATAACTGAAAAATATAATAAATAACAAAATAAGATCAAAATCTTTCCGTGCTTTCCTATCATCTGTTTCCCCTTCTTTCCCACCCGACACGCGATAAACATGTTTTTCATAGATAGAAACATTTGGGAAATCTACAAGAGATTACTGCATTAGTTCACTACTAAAGCATGTTGGAATCTCCTGCAGAGAAGACTTTTAATTAGTCTATCTTGTTCAAGAAGTTTATATGCCTATAATCAGTAACGTGTACTAATATGTATTATTATTACTTGTCATGCATCCCAAATATGATGTTACATTCAGTCGGGTTGAAAAATAATTTAAATAAGTTAAATCAGGACGTAGATTACGACTCGTTAAATCGCAGCCCTGGTGGGGTAGTACTTAGGTTCGTGAATTTCTGCCAAGGACGCTGGGGGAGGCAAGCAGGTGGCAATTCTTCTGTTGGTCGGCCTGACTGAGGATTTTCTTCTTAGTTTCCATATCTGACTGGTACCTACAGCAATGCCCTGGCTGTTACATTTCCAATTCCTGTCTCGAAAGAGTGATAGTCAACGATGATGGTCCTTAAGACATTTGACGAGCTTACTCCATACCACTTCTTCAGGCTATGTTATTGTCAATGATTTTATGCCGAAAACAGCTGGTCCTTCAGAACACGAAGTCCTCTCTGTTCATCCGGATCTTATGTTTTCTTTTCATCATAGCTAAAGATTGTCTTCTTTAATACAGTAAAGAAGTTGGAGCCGTCTACTTCCTCTTCCTCTTTCCCCTTCAAATCGAACAACACAAAAAACGTTGATACCACATTTCGTATTCTTCCAACGTTCTAAGACATGTAAATTGTTCAAAAGATGAGGATAGAAATGGCGACAGAGGTATTCCAGACCCAAGAAACAGAGGTATATATTTAAATTAAATATAAATTCAAACTTAAAACAAATCTGCAAAAAACTGCACTCAAACCACTGTCCTAGGTCAGATAGAAGAGACAATAAACAACCTATATACTGATGTGAACAGCAAATATGCAGACAGCAGGACTGAAGGTAATTTTGATAATTTATTTTCTATATATAAACAGCTACAAAAATATAACCAGTATTCAGTGATAAGAATAATAGTGACCATACATCCTGACTGACGTTTCTTTCAAGGTTTCTCCTCAGTCACACCAGGCGAGTAGCGGGATGGTACCTTCAACTTAGATCCTGGCATACTCCTTCCTGCATCCTTTCCCCTACCCTGTCCCAGCCTGAGACAAAGTTACTTAAAAGGTCATAAATAAAACTTAATCCTGTGTTAAAAAATTAGAAACAAATCAGGCAAGTAGGTACATTGTTGTTTTCAGTAAACGTTTCTGACGAAAATACAAAATTTTGCAGGTAAGGCATACCTTCTTTTTCAAGCAAAGAATGTTTAGAAATATCTCGATTATAATTTAAATTCACATTATTTTTATTTAGAGTATCATTCAACCAAAGCAAAAAAAAATCCATTTTGAAGTATGTTCAATAATAAACATTCTCCAGCATATTGGCGTTGATGAGAAAAAAGTTGAAAGATAAAAAAAAAAATGAATTCTTTATTTATAAAATTCTTTGAATCTAATATTTTTATTTCATTTTCGTCAATAACATTTTCGTCCATATAGCCAGTTGCCTGAATTTATTTAGGAAAATTTCATATATTTTTTTTAACAATGTTGCCAGGTTAGAGTTTAAAATAAACAAAGTCGAACATATAATTTAACGAACTCTATTTAATATTACGAACAGTAAATGAACACATATAAAACAATCTTTGGAGTAATATTTCTATTACTAAGATCTAAGGAGTTATTTTCGTTTTTTTTTTTAAAAAAAAAAGACAGTGAAAGAGAAAACAAATGGCTCACTAATAGAAAAACAGGGAGCTCTAGAAATTTTCCGTCAATCATGCCTCGTTTTATGCCAGAACAACTTTCTCCATTAATGAACAACTGAATATGATTGATGAGGCTATAAGATACACCTGCTATCGTTCCAAAAAGTAAATTATGTTTCACTTAATGAACCTGTACTCTTTTTTTTGAAAACTACTGATTATATGTACTATTATAGACGTTAAAACAAGACGTTATTACTGAACGTAAAATAGTTTGAAAGTGTATATTGCAAGCAACGCACCACATACCCTATATGAGACGGCAAATAGACAAAAGTAGCTAGATTTATATTCCATTAAAGGGTAAATATGAGAAATATCACCCGTATACTTGTTGCCAATATATGTCAACTGACTTTTAAGACCCATTAGCTAAGGAAGGAGACTTCGACTGCGTAGTACGTTTTTTTTCTACTTCCTTCCGCTAGGAAGAGAAGCTAGGATCAAAAGTAACCAAAGACGAGTTTAGCTTACTAATATTTACCTTCTGAGAAACTGTTAGCAAAGATATTTTAAAAGGTGGGGGGAGAGCAAGTTAACATTACGAATATTAAAAAGGATACTTTAAGAAACTTCTTCACCAACTTTAGATCCCGTAGATTTTTATGGTTAATAAAGACGAGTACACAAGTTTGATGAAACCACGCAAAAGTTCTTTGCTGTTTAAATGTTAAGAGGTTAAAGCATAGCTCTATAAGTAAAACACAGGAGTTCTGTCCAAACTTCTTGTAAAAGTAGTTCAAAGTGAAATTTATACTTTAGAAGATATTAAAAGAAAAACGCTGTTACCGTAACAAGGATTATATTGAAATAAATCTCATTGCGAAAACTTGTTACGGTGTATTTAAAGTGACTTGAAAGAAGAAACATAAAAGATGAGGTAAAAGCCTGCTGAATAAATGTTGTCTGTTTGATGGACTTTTATCTTGAAAGGATGTAAATTTCATGATAATATTCTTAATGTTAGTTTTAGTAAGTCAATGTTAGTTCTAAATTGAACAACATGGAATGATGAACTGTATCACTTGATATATAAAGCGCTTGTGTATTTGTGTGTGTGTGTTTGTCAACAGCAATGTTGGAAACTAAAGAAACCTGAACTTTTACTACTAACGTAACAAGCAAGCTTAACATAAGCTTGATTTATACTTGATTTTCGTTTGTGCGCTCATAATTAATATAAAAACCTTGATTCAAGATAAAGATAAAATTAATTTTATGGGTTGTAACAACTTTGATTCAAGTTTGAAATTGCCTGTACTAAGTTGAATTTGCATTATAAGTTTGATTCAAGCTTGACGTAGACAGCTGTGTTGATATATTTTGGCCGCTAGTGTCGCCACTGTAGGAAAGGGTAGTGCACATCCCGTCGTTTTATTTACGGAATAGATAGAATATTATTAATATTAATGTTTGTTTCCATTTGAGATATGATGGGAATAATCTAGTCCTTGTACTCAAGCTTTTTATGTTTAGCTTAGTCTGAGCTTACAATGACACCTTTGTTTAACGCTTGTTGTGATAAGCTTGCAGGAAGCTTATCAGATGCCAACTTATAAGCATGGTTCAAGTATGATTTAAGTTTCAGACTTGCCATGTTAATCTTAATTTAAGCTTTTACACTTGACATGGCAAGATTGCAGCAAGTTTGAAATAAGCTTACTCTGCTATCGGAATATTTATATAACATTCTTGGGGCTCATTGGACGATTTCAACGACATTAAGGTGATGGAGGTACCCCTTCTGGATTTATACGGTGTCATGTTGTTCTGGAATATGCTGCTGCCTGGTTGGTGATATTGTCATTTTGATTCCATGAAAAGTTAGTAAAGAACATCAAAGATAGCGCTACTGATTTCAGATTTTTAACTACTAGGTATCTCAATATATGTTTATCTTGATAACTTTAAACAAAATATTTATTAGTATTTAATAACGACATGCGGAAGAAGTTAATTCGAAACTTATAAACTGTAAACGAAGTTAATTTGTTTGAAAAAATCTAAAGCAAGTGAACAATAGTCTTCCAAATCTTTTCTTGAAAAAGGAAAATCAGTTTGATGTCGCCTCTATAGGAGCTCGATTCAAATAAACAAGCTAGCAAAGAGAAAACTATTGAGAAAGCAAATCAATCATGGATGTATCGTGAGCGTCTTCAAGATTAAAACAGGGTAGCTCACAAAGAAACTCTTCAAGAAACAAGTCCCAAGATATACAAGTTGAGCCAGAAACATCTGACGTGTTTTTAAAAAACGTAATTCTCAAGTTATCCGTTACGTATAACATCATTCAGTTCACGTTGTTAGTAGTTTGAGTGACGACTCGTTCAATGTAGAAAGTATTAACCTCAGAGCCACATGTTATCGTAGTCGTAAACTAGAGTGGATCGCGTATAAATACAAAAAAAATACCTAACCTGACTTCTCTAACCTAACCTAACCAATTGTTAATAAACAAAATTTAAAAATGGGTATATGTATAAAAAAAAATCTAAAAAGTTATTTTTTATAAAAATAAATGAACCATCATTCTTCCGGGAATAGAACCCAGGTCTTCAGATTATCTGTTCGATACGGTAGCCACAACGCTACTGCGACAACTTCCAAGCGGATGCTTGTTAGTGTATTTTTATGGAGCACTGCTTCACGACACGCCCGTGAGTCAAAACACGTGGTTTTATACTTTCTACTCTGAATGACTCCTGTTTGTTTGAGTGTGCTTTAGAAGTTCAGTTGAGATGGAGCGTTAGTCTGCGAAACTTCTCATTACTGCCCCAGTCATTTCAGAATTTAGGGGAGAGACCCTAGGGGGCAATTACTTTAAGGGTGGAAGCTATTCCGAGGGTTTTCATAGTGATTCTGAAATGACTGGCGGGCAATGCCCTCAATAAATCCGCCCATGGCGTTTATAAATACACAGTCAGTAATCGAATGGAAAGAATCTGTCAGGTTCATAGTCACTAAATTTAGAACAAGTGTCTAACTTAAATCTGAAATCAGCTTCTTTCTATCTGCTTTTATTGCAAACCTAACGTCACTTTAAATATTATTTTTTAATTTTATGTACGTAGAAAATTACGTGCGGTTTAAACAAACATGTTCTAATTGAATTTCTCATTGACCACGGAAAGGCATTGCTTCCATTGAAATTCTTCAAACTATGCAGGCTGTAAACAGAGTGTTTAGACAAGAGCATTTGAAGCCAATGAATAGTTGGAAAGGGTTATAAAGATGTTGTTCAAGTCGGAAGATAATTTGGAAACGTTTTGGAAACATATCTACCGTTCAAAGACATGTGTGGCAAACAGAGGTGACGATGTAGAAAAATACCACAGAAAAGGAAAGACCAAGTTATTTTAATTATTTTTTATTTATTAAAGTATCCGCATTTCTACATCTGTTACAAAATCGGTGGTATATTCTTTTCACTGAACCTCCGAAGAATATTTAAAAGAATAAACGTTTTATATTGATAAAAACATTTACCGCTTGTACGGCAATAACTACTATGTTGACCTTACCCTGCCACCAGTCTCTATTCCTAACCTTAAAACAACAATTATTTTTTTAACAAAAGAAGAACAAATGTAATGGTTCAAAATATCTTAATTTGCGCTGTGCATTACTTACAAAATTGGTGGCATTATTTTTGTTTAATCTTTGCAAAAAAAAAAAAAACTACTATATTATTTTCTTTTTAACATAGGTTTTATTCGCAGCTATACAGCATATTAAGCAAACAAAGGGTTAAAAAACAAACAAAGACAATTCGTATTGAATTTAAAACATCTGGTTTAAATGCTAATAGATTAGTAACGTATGCAGAGTATGTTAGGAGGAAACAAAAGTTATTTGTTCCATTTCTTCGTTTAGCTTTTAGAATTCACTTACTTAAAAAAATGTTGTTTTTTGAACAGTGAAAAGAACTTCGTTGATTTATAGAAAACGCAATTAAATTACTTGAACGTATGACAGAAATTTATTTAAATGTCCCACATTGCGAACTGTTAAAGACCATTATCAATTTTAGTTTGAAATATGGCTGATACCGATTGCTTTCTGCTATTTCGATTCTCTTTAATTTAAGGAGAATAGAGCGTGGGCCGATTTCAAAGACGGTCTTTAGTCTTAGTCTAATTTAGGCTCAGGCTTAAGCATCAATTTAGGAATGCACCAACTTAGCCTAAACCGTGGTCTACCATAAGTGTATGTCTTTGCAATTGGGAGAAAATAGTGAGAGTGCATGAAACGCATCAGCAAAGATAGTTACAAAACAAAAGTTATAATATCTTGATGAAGTAAAACAACAGTAAATAGTTCTTACTTGTTTGGAAAAATAAATAAAAGGTATTAATAGTAATGACAAATAAAAACACTTACTCCCCACATAGTAACATGTAAGCTTATAACATGTTTGATTTACACTTGATTTTCGCTTGGGTAATTTAGGTTTGATGTAACAAATTTAATTCAAGTTAGAAATTGACTGTACTAAATATACTTGATATTGTAAGTTTGATTCAAGCTACATGTAGATATATTTGACCACTAGTGTACCAGCCATTTTGTCTATTTATTTGAACCGAATGTACGGAATGTGAAAGTTTGCAATTTTTATGGAAAGATAAGAAGCAAGAAAATAAGAATTGAAAATAGCTGAGAAAGCTGTTATTAGTGCTTCTTGTATTAACTGCTATCTATTAATTGATTTAATGGTTTATATGAAGTATGATGCTTTGTGGAGTATAGTTTTCTATTGAACTGAAAGAAGGAATCGGCAAGAAAGTGCATGCAGAATTTTAGAAGCCTTCAAAATGTGGATATGGAAGAAAATGAAAAAATAAGTTCACACAGAAGATGTGTAACAAGGATGTGCCAAGAAAAATAAACGAGAGAAAAATACTGGAGACAATAAAGCAAATAATAAGAAACAGGTTAGGACATAGCTAATGTAGAAATTCATTAATGAAAATCCCAATGAGTGTATTGTTGAAGGGAAAAGGTGAAGAGGAACAATACACATGTAGCATATAAATATCAAAATGAAAAAAAAGGTATCACAAGTATCAGAATGGATCAACAAAATATTTCGATAAAAGAACCGCTAATTGCAAGAACTGGAGAAGACATTCTTTTCAGATGAGTCTGCCGGGAAATATACTTACTAATTTACTATAATAAAGCTGCTTCGCGAATCCGAATCAGCTAAGATCTTGTTCTAAATCCCGGTTCCAGATATACATCTTTCGAATAGGCCGCGATTCGAATTCGTGGCTGAATTTGTGAGGGGTTTTGAAGAACCAAATCTACCGATCATTCTATCTTTAATGCTTTCACTAGCGTGTTAGCTCTGTTGCGCCATCTTTCATTAAACCAAATTTGTATATTACCATAGAGAAATAGTATTGAAAAGAAATATTTCATGCTATTGGTAAATTTCTCTGTGCGTTTTCTTGTAGCTTGGACAAGCTTCGGAAATTTACCAATAGATCTCCTGATACGTTTCTGGCCAGAATCCTAGAAAACTGTACCAAAGAGGAGTAACAGTGACTACTTTAACAGTTTACGTGCTGTTGTAATATACGACAACTGCCATAAACGGCTAAACCCTTTTAATTTACGGTGTTTTCAATGAAATAAACTATTTATATGAGAGTCATCTATCCGCGAATTTGGAAAGCTTTTTCAAGCTCACAAAAAGAACACAGAGATAGTTTAAAATGTAACAGGGTTTCTTCTCTTGATTTTCTTTTTTTCTCCGTGGAATGAAGGATAATATTGCATTAACAATTTCCCGCTTATTTGTCTCTCATAATGCAATATCATGATATTATGACCCATTTACAGCTTTACATAAAAGTAAAAGGAGCAATATCCATTATAGTATTTATACGAGCCTTTACACAAGCATACAAACAAAACAGACACATTCATAAGTCAAGTAACAAATTTTCTTAACGTTTATATTCATGCCTTCTTCCACTTCCACTCTTTGCTTCATAAAAAAAGCTTGAGAAATATATTTCCAAGTACCTCTCTTTTCTTTTTGCTAGTTATCTCCAGGGAGACATTTTCTAGGAGGCGCTAATTGGTTCCCATAGGTAATATTTGTATTATTCCGGAAGCACGTAATTTCTGTCTCTTGAGTGCTAAAAGAAATTATGGAAAGCAAGTTTAGGGAAGCATATAATTTTAATAGCGTAAAGAAAAGAAAAACTTACCTAGGTTTTGAAAGCCAAGCAATTGTTTTATAAAAAGAAAAAAAGAAACATATTTTTTTGAGTGTGAAGAAAAGTAAGACCATTTCCCGATAAACGTTGTCTCCAGTGGTTGAATCTTGAGGTTACAGCTGTTAGGTGTTCATTTCTTTCTTGATACATCACGACTTGATTCAAATTGAAAGTAATTAGCATCACACAAACACAGGAAAATAAATATATCAAAATGTATTATGCTTATTAAGTGCACTATTTGATACTTTGAAATTATGAAGCGTTCAGAATCCATAGGATACAAGTGACGTTGACGAGCAATAAGAAAGTTCGAGGTAATGTTTTTATATATAGCCTAAAATATATGGGACACAAAATTGTCATATTTTATAAAATGAAACCTTGGAATCCATGTTGTCTGAGGAGTTAGACCAACTTCTGCAAGGTCACGGGTTCAAATCCCACCATGGATATTTGTGAATTTTAATAAGCATTGCATCACTCATATCATCGTTAGAGGCCGAAGTTAAAAGTTATTAAAATGGTCCATACAAAACAAAGTTTACCAGAGTTTTATATGAGACCATCGTTCACATTAATCACTTATCAATTATCCATTAAAAAGTTTCGTGGAAATGGTGTTTGAAATTTATTTATATCCTTTTAGTATCTTTATGGAATGTTTCGTCAAAGGGACAAGTTTTGATTTATCTTGCTTCCTGTATATTTAACTAGTCGTCTTGGCAAAAATTTCTGGACCGCCTAATGAAAATGAGATTTCCCAAGGAGTTACTTTAATTTCGTCAGGCGAATTCCGGAATGTTACCTCAACTAAAGTTGTGGCTGTTACCTCCCCTATCTTTGCCTCCCAAGAAATTGACCAACCACTATCTGAAGTTTCTATCAAGAAACGTTCCCTAAAGATGTCTATCATTTACCAACGACGAAGAAAAAAGAGATAATTGACGAATAGACAGCTCTCATATAAGTAAAATAAAAAAAATTGAATTGTCACAAATTAGGTAGGAGAATTGTCTATCCTTTCATTTTCCCGGAGATCAAACTTATCTCCAGCTGTGATCTAATTGGTTGTATAGCAGGAGACCAGGGCAGCCATAAGACCCTAAGTCCTTCATGGAACTAGGAACTTTTCACCGTAACCATTTAGGGGTGGAAGTCGAGTTTAAGCGAGCGTCTTAATTTGTAACATGGGAACGTGGAGGTTAGGTAAGGTTAGGTGCGGTTATGTATCTTTACACTTTCGTTTCTTTGTTTAAAAATGTGTAAAGATATATAACCGCACCTAACCTTCACGTTTCCATGGTCACAAAATAAGACAAAGTCGAGTTTAAGCGAGCACTCGCTTAAACTCGACTTCTACCCATTTTAGGTGTTTCAATTCGTTTGCACGTCTCTCCCCACTCCTCAGGTTGCACTGTCGACTTATTTCTTTGGAAAATAACATATTCACACCTACAGGGAGAAAGAAGAACTATTATAGTTGTTTCAAATTCTGGCTGTTCGACGTGATAGTTAACGCTAAATAGAGGGAAAAGATACTCTTATTACAGGAACGGCGTTTAAGTTCTATATTTCTTACGACAGTTCCTTTTGGATCGTTCGGCTAACTTCAAAAGCTAGGTCATGTTCGCCACTGATTTCTGGAAGTCCAGAAGAATGTGTTCTTCACATGCTAACGATGATGGATACATCGTAGGTTTTAGATCCCACCAATAATGAATGTGAACTTATAATACTAATATGTCGAGGATTCATCACTATCGTCATCGCGAGAATTTACCGCAGGTTCTTTAAACCAGTTTGTCCCTCACAATTCTATCCAAATCTGTACGCACTAAGCCTACGGATGTAGTCATAATATAGTGCTCATTGTCGCAGACTTCGGATAGGTACTGGAGCAGTTCCCAGGTTTGAGTACTACTGCTTTATGACGTCCTGACTGAGAATTTTATGGGTTATCCTGTTCTGCAAGACGAATGCAGTAATGCTACCTTCCAGTGGCTTAATAACGGGGAATATGACAGATTTGAGTACCACTGTCTAGCGAACAAAGTTTAAACTAAATAATAAAAGGAATTTCCTACAATCCTTTCATTTATAACTCTCAAGGATTTGTTTACTTTTTAAATCCTGGAACTGAAGTATTATCAGCGCGCGTGTATTTTAGTTTTCCTTTGGCACTACACACTCCGTTACCACAACCACCATAAACCCCCAAGTAAAAATTTGATTTCTTTTAAATTAAAACATGTTCGTTTCACCCATATATCAGATATTGTTCATCGTATTACGGCCCAAATCCCCAAAACAAAACATGCGATTCAGTAATAAAACAGTGATATATGTATACACGCACACACACACACACACACAGAGAGAGAGAGAGAGAGAGAGAGAGAGAGAGAGAGAGAGAGAGAGAGAGGGAGGGAGAGAGAGAGTTAAAGTTGGGGGAGCATTCCAAACGGACCAATATGATATTTTATGTAAAAAAAAAGGTACAAGGTTTTGTTACCAGAGGGGGGGTAAATAGAAAAGAAATGAAGTATTTCATTGTCATTGAGTGTGCGTAGAACAGTCTAGCTAGTATCGATGTAAAGTGTGAAACTGATTTTTGTTTCCCCCTTTCGTCATCGAATTCGTTTCCGAAAGAATGGACAGAAGAAAAGGAATGGTAAAAACAGATAGAGGAACAGCGTGTGTATCTCTCTCTCTCTGTGTGTGTGTGAGGGAGAGAAACACAGAGACAATGCAACAGAATAATGACTCTCACAGCTGTTGCGGCTATGCCCCATTTGAGCTTTTCAGGAATGAAATATTTAAAACAGGAAAGCCATCCAATTACCGAAAGCGATGTGGAAGTATAACTCTGTGTGTGTGTGTGCGTATGTGCTTGTGAGTGTGTGTATTGTGTGAATGGGTGGGTGTACTGAGTGGAATGAGTACGATTGGGTAGCGATAGTGTGTGTGTGTGTGTGTGTATGAGAGAGAGAGTGTGTAATGGGAACATGAGAATATCGGGGGTTCCGTATAACCAGACCGTATATGTGAGCAAGTGTATGTGAAACTCAAAAGTGGGAGTTTGTTGGTGGGTTGTGGGAATTTGGAGGGTGGAGTGGGTGACCAGGAATAGAAAGGTTTTAGAGAAACAGAGACGGAGACAGAGAGAGAGAGAACGGAAAGCAATTGACCATGTACAATGTATGGAGCCAGTGTCGAACAATCTGTTTGAAATTTATCATTCAATTGCATCTGACTTCCGGTCAAACTCGACATTCAGTATCTTCCTCTCTCTCTCTCTCTCTCTCTCTCGATTAAAAAATGCTGACTACGCAGTAGCTAGGAAACCCCTATCTCCAATATCTGTTCCTTAATATTGCGTGCCATCCGGAAATTGAATTGGTTTACTCTGCAAATTAATTGATTTTTTTTTTCATTTAAAAATGTTTTAACATTTTCAGAACAATTCTTCAAATGAAATGACTCGCCTTTGGAAAAGTTCTTTTTTTTACATTGTTTCGTTTCAATTAATGGAATTTCAGCGAAGAAATTAGTTTGACCCTGTCACGTGCTTAATATATGGATTGGTAATTGTATCTTCGATGTAAATTTCGAAGTGAGAACTATGATGTATACAATGGAAAATGTGTTTCTCTATTAAGTAGTTGACTTTCATTTATTTTACATTTCTGGACATTTTTCTTCATTCTGAAAATTTTCTTCTGGCTATGTTATTAGATGAAAAGAAACACATCGTGCATAGGAGAATTTAAAAGTGTGGCTACCAGTTTCTAAGGGGAAGTCAATTAAAACCTTCTTAGCTCCTAAAATTAACTTTGCTGTAACAGAATATGCTGAAGATAATTAATTAGGGCACTTCTGAGATAACCTCTCCACATATATTACAGAAAATCAGTGATGATGACATTAAATCACAAATTCAATCTGGAAGAGTGTTAAATTGGAATATAAAAGCTTTCCTTTGCCACACTCGGACAGTTAAATAATGAGTCAAATTGGTGTCAGAAGCTTCACTCAAAGTGTGCAAAGCTCAGTCTAGAGATGGACACGTCAGAACCTCTCTATTGTCAAGCTCAGCAATGCCTGAGTTCTCTCATAAATCAACATTTAAAGTTACGAGTACTATACTGAAAGATGTAGAACCGCATATCTTAACTTGTAAATCCCTGTGATCATCTGCTGCGAAGTTCTTGAAAACACCTTATGTGGCTGGTTGGGTCGGAACTCGAAGAATAAGAAGATCAGAGTATATAATTAGTTGAATTTAAGTTTGTAATTTACATATTAAGAAAAATATATACTTTGTAAAGAAGCAATTGTGTGACAACAATTGATACGCATGGTAAAAGATCATGCGAATTCACATTTTATTTAATAGTAAAAAGTGAATTTTCGGTCGCAAAGCGCGACCGGTAAACAATGGTGTAAAAATATACGTTGATACTTTTTAGTATATGTCGTTCACGCATTTTCATCCAACAGAAGAAACAACCACAGAGCGGCTGTAGCTCATTTGGTAGAGCGTTGGTTTTGCATTCGGGAGGTCCGGGTTCGATATCAGTGCTAGAGGTTTCTGAAGGTTTTTTTAGTCACACCAGGCAAATGTAGGGATATTACCTTCAACTTAGACCCTGACCGATTCCTTGTAGCGTCCTTTTCCCTACCCTATTCTGGCCTGAGCCACTGATACCTAAAGTCCTGAAATAAATTCATATTTAAACTAGAAACAGTCTATATTTGATTGAATTCTACCGTGGACCACTCATTATTAACCAATCTACTACGATAAACTCTTTGTTCCCTTGAGAAGTTACCAGATTCGCTGTTTGTGCACATGATCACAGGTTTAATTCCCGCGGAAATCTATTAAACATATAGATTGAGAGACCACTTTATTATAAAACTGAAGGTCCCTTCCTTAGAAGCTGACCAATTTGCTCAAGACGTTTATAACAATAAAAAAAACATAAAATAATAAACATTGCTCGTCAGATTTCGTTTCATATTGACAATAAAATGAATAGAAATCTCAAATATTTTGTAATTGATTACCATTCTTCTTTTTTTTTAAAAAAAAAACTCTATCCAAACTTCTTTTTTCTTGCGTTTGCAACATTTACAATTTTGATATTTCCTGCGTTTACTAACACGTGCTTCAAATTACAACGTTACAATTTTTCTCCACGCCAATACTGAAATCGAAATGTTTACTGTAAGGTTACGAATATCACTCGTAAAATTTTTTGTAGCTCATTTCAGCTGAAATTTATTCAGGTTCTGTAAGTTTATTTGCTATTACAAAAAACAAACAAACAAAAAAAAAAACCAGACGAGTGCATTTGGATTTTTGAGTAATTTTCTTCCCGTGGTGATCGAGGAAATTAGAGAATTAAAACTTCAAATAAGATTAAAATGTATACACATGCACAAGAAATCTTTTGAAAATGGGGAAAAAAGTAAAATGTTCAATTAATAAAAGAGAGGATTCTAAAAAAAATGAAATGAAAATAAAGGTTCACAAACAAATTATAAAATCTGTACACATATGTAAAGAGTTTTCAGGAAAAGTTTCACCTGAAAGAGAACACGAAGTATGTGATCAAGCGTGTGTGTGTGTGTGTGTGTGTATGCACGCAAGAGAGAGAGAGAGAGAGAGAGAGTCTGTATGCTGAGTGAATCGTGAGTGTTTTTTAGTATTTACTTACCAAACAAAAACTAAACTTGCTATGACAGAAGAAATAAAGAAACTTATTTGAACTCCTACATCTGTTTTAAGTTTTTGAATTCTTTTTTTTTAACAAAAAAAAAAGATGAAAAGCATGTTGGAAATACTACTATTAGAAAAAAAAGTGCTCTGAAGAGATGAAAAGAAGAATTTCTGTTTGAATTTCCACTTTTTTTTCCTATTTTCTCTGTGCATGTTTGTTTTAGAATAATCAGTTCCAGACCTCTCTCCGTAAGTGGATCTATTCAGCATTAACCTTTAGACAACACTCAGACGTACACACACACACACTTGATATACTGCACTTATATGAGAGACTGGAAGCATGTTCAGTTGAATATCATTTTTTATTTTCGTATGCAATTCAAACTCTGACGCTCACCTCCCCTTTTCATTCACCAAATAAAATTTAATTTCTTTTTTTTTTAATTTCTTTTTTTCAAAAAGAACGGCTTGCTTTCCTCTTTACGCCATATCTCCCTATTCTGTTTTTGATTTTCTCCCTCTCTGTACATTGCTTTCATATATATACCCTTTATGCCTAAATATCTAACATCCAGAGCGTTCTCTTTGTCATTTCTCAGTGTATATTCTTCTGCCTCTTAATACGTCACTAAAAATAATCTCTACTGGCTCTTCATAATTTTAACAAGAACAGAAATTCATGTTAGTTCACTCGCTGAGCAAAACCTTGGTCACAGATAGCGTTAAAAGTATTTTCGAGTACTCTGCATAAATTTAGCCTCTGTGTCTATCCTTATAGTCTCTCCCTCTCTTTCTTTCTTCCCCGTCTCTCTCTCTCTCTTTCTTTCTGTTTGTCTCTCATTTCCTTGTTTACAAGCTCTAATTATTTTTCCATTTTCTTTGCATATTCTTGCTTTTCTGCTTGTTGTGCGTCCATGCTTTCTACTACGATGCTCTTCTCAAAGTAACTTGTTTGATGTATTCTTTTCTCTCTCTCTCTCTCTCTCTCTCTTTTTTTTTGTTCAGAAATTGTTAAACTGTTTCCTTTTTCGTCTTCTGCAGAAGAGACTTTTTGACATTTTAAGAACAGAGAAGTGTCAACCGAAAAGACGAGTTTATAATTGTCTATAATAATGTTTTTTTTTTTATCTTGTTTTGAAAGGTTTAATAATGTCTTTTCGTCCTCTACTTGTACTTTTATTTATTTATTACAAGTTAGCACGGATACAGCAAAGGCCATTTTACACCGTTCTTGTAACAATGTGATATGCAATCATAACAACAACAACAAATAATTATACAGGAGGAATAAGCTCAGATTTTGTTTCATTCCAAATTCTCATAACACTTTTTTACGAATTTACTTTTACTTAGGCAAAAATCTGGTGACAAGGGAAGAGTATTGTAAAGATATGACAATCTGTATACGAGAGATCGTTGTAGCAAAGCACAATCTAGGTTTTGAGAGGTAGAAATTGTGCTGGGAACGGGTATTTTGTCTGGGTACTCTTAGGTTAAAAAGCGGAAGAAGGTCGTTGGTCCTGAGTGTGCTCTGCATTATTTTATAAAGAAATTTTAAGTCATTTAGTTTTCTTCCCATGTCTATGTTTTTCAAGTCAAGAAAATTCAAAATGTCTGTGTTAGAATTATGTTGGAGGTTGGGTATCCTGTGTTGCACAATACTAATAAAGAAATTTTGTACTTTGTACAATTTAGATAAGTTAGTTTCATAAGCCATAGACCAGATAGATGAACAGTACTCGATAGATCTCGATGTATGTGAATAAGTTACGATATTTATTTAGAAAATTGTCAAAGTTATCATCATCGTGATTACCATCATCAGTTGTGTTGTATCAAAAGCGATAGGTTCTTCAAAGTAGGAGGTATTCAATCTTTGAAATTGATATTCAAATATTTGGATGTTTTTCAATATTGATATTTAACCATATACAGGGTGTTCCAGCAATAAACCGGCAAACTTAGCATACGTGTTTCTGACCTTAAAACAAGAGAATAGTTTATCTTCAACTTCGGTCGGAAACGCTTAATTCTGGAGCTAGTGCTAATTTAAGGTATTTAGTTAAAGTTGTCATAGGTTGGCTACACTGAAGAAAACAACCGACAATTCGTGTGTGGTTACTACAATGGTAGTGAAAGGGCCACTGTGGAGGAATATCGAAGATTTCCTAATCGACACGTTCCACACCATACCACATTTTATAATGTGTTTAGAACCCTGTGTGAAACTGATATATTCCTGAAGGCAAAGAAGAAGTGTGAAGTGCAAAGTGGTGGTGAAGATGACGTACTGGAAGCAGTACAAAGAAGCCCGCATACAAGTATTCGACGAATAAGCATGCGAACTGGTGAGTCTCCAACTCAGGTGTGGCGTATTAAGGATGGTTACTACCCTTTTCATCTTCAAAGAGTCCAGCATTTTATAGATAGGGATTACCAGGTACGTGTACAGTTTTGTCAATGGTTACGCCAGCACATGAATCTCATTCCATACATCTTGTTCACGGACGAAGCAACATTCTCTAGAAATGGACTAAACAACACGAAGAACAGTCATACATGGGCACAAGAAAATCCACATTATTTTTCAGTCAGTAACTTTCAAGTTTCTTTTTCTGTGAATGTATGGTGCGGTGTAATTGGTAACTATTTAATTGGGCCTTAGCTTACATGATTGAAAACACATTAAACGCAGGACGATACAGGGATTTTCTAACCAACCAATTATATTGTAAGGATAATATTATGTGAGGATTATATTGTTGTATTTCCATAAGATTTTAATAGGAGGTACAGCAATATAATCCTCAAGAGTGGAAATTACTTTCGTGGCGTTTACAGCAGGTAAACAAGGCAACACAAGTATGTCTGCGTATGAAGAACAGCTGAAGAAACCGTCCATAAATTGAAAAGGTACTGCTCTTTGTTCTTTCCATATTAATGAGATATTTCCCAACTTGATTTAGACTTTTGCATTCATTTTCGAATACGTTTTATAGAGTGTAACATATCGATTTCCTAATTAAAAAATACCTCTGTTTTGCTCTTTGCTCCGTTAACAAACCTATACTATTGTCTTTTATATGATATTCATAGATTATGTGTTATAACCCTCCATTTCATGGGCCGCGGTGCCTCATAGGTAGAGCGTCCACTTCTGGAGCTTAGGATTCTCGGTTCGATCCCTCCTCATGCCATGTGGACTTTGTGGTGGACAAACACCGTGTGCACAGGTTTTCTCAGAGTTCTCCCTTTCCTCCCACTTTCTTCATTCCACCAATTGTCCCATTATCGCTTATCCGGCCTGAGTCAAATTTGCCTAAAGGTCTTAAAAATTAAATCCGAATTCCTCCATATGATTCCTCTATTCTTGATATATTTTGGCGAAACCAAATTTCGCATAAATAAGAACTATCCAGAACATTTAAGGAATCTCAAGAAAAAAGAAATAAAACCAGGTTTCGCTATTCATATAATCAATCAAGATATTAATCAAGGACTACACTATTAGGTTTATAGAATATCTCTCAGGCTTGGAAAACAGTTCACAATTAAAATGAAGAGTTAATGAATGAAGCAAAATTAAAACGGTTTTATATTCTAATTATACTGCATCGCTGGTTACATTGAAATTCCAGACGTGTTTGCTGTTGTATTTATTTGATTTTCTGAAATTATAGCAGTGGGAGCATATTCTGAATTTGATATTAATTGCGTAGGAATTCCAGTGAAGCAATGTAAACTCCTACCGAATCTCATATTTCTAAAGCACAAACATAAACACACACACACACGCATACACAGACGCATATAACCACTTCAACCTCCACCATACTTTTCACACAGAAATACAGTCCTAAAGACTCTGTCGTATATTTAATGACTAAGTGCTTTAGAACTGTTTCCATGGCAACTATAAGTTGTATGTGTTTTTCTTGAAGAATTACTTGATCATTTTACATTAAAGTAAGTTACAAAGTAATCTCACAACACAGTTTTGTCAAACAGTAACCCTTAGTTGGCTTAATGGTTATAGTCACAGACTTTGGATCGATATCATAAGAGAGACAAGCAAATGATATCTGAGTTCTGTTTCCAGCCATACTGACCGAGGTTTTCCAGCGAGTTCTCTGAATTTGACCACGGGAATGTCACTACGGAACTTGAACAAAGATCCCGGTTGGTTTATTGTGTTCTGCAAGCTAAAGGTGATTCGTTGAGGGACGTTATGCCTAGTGTAACAAACCTCCTTCGATTTACCCTTCCGCTAGATGGTTTTCTGGCGAACAAGTCTCTTTCCTGTTGGGTTAACAGAACATGTAATACAGTAAAGAAATATACCTAGTGATTTGTCACATAGATGGGACCTTAGCAAGACGCCACAAATAATTTGCTCTAGCTGGAGGATGATAGGTACATATATCAATTAACCTTGAATAGAAATGCATGAAATCCTTTTGATTAAAAGTATGTAACGAATAATAAAAAAATAGCATACAATTCTATACAAATAATTCTTAACTTGCAATGCAATAATAGCTTTTTTTTATAAACTGATATTCTATAACGTCGAATATTTCTATAACACAAATCTGATTCCAGTCGAATGAAGTAGAATATACACTTTGCATTTAATAAAAATCATAGAAACTAGAGTTTATTTAGTATTCGAATTTTTCTAACATGAGCGGAACTTCCACATGTTAAGTAAGTATTAAATTTCCTCCAGGAATGCCTACAATGAATTAGATCCATGTATCCTTGAGAACTATTAATCATCCAAAGATAATCGTACAAAAAGACCTTAACAAACACACGATTAGCCGAATCACGAAATGGCGGATCTCGCTTTCAAAGACACGTGCTCTCAAAAAAGGTTCAAACCCGATCACGACGGTCTTGGGAATTCTCTTCAATTCCGAACGAACGATATATTTATAATTAAACCAGAAATGATCAATATTAGAGCATAAATTATTCTGCATTCCTTGCGAAATATCCTTATTAAATATCTCACAAATAGATTCAATCGTCCACGTGGTCCCACATGAATTTACCCACAAATCCTGAATAATATCGCTTAAGACGATCTGAAATTTATAGCTTTCACCAATCCTAACTAGTTGAGGCAACAAATATAGAAAATTTATGCAAACTAAGCTATTAATAATCCGGTGAAGGAACGTACGGTGTAGGTTACTGGAAATTCCCTGGCATCCAGACCTGGAAATTCTCCGTAAGTAAAATTCTAGGTTGCTCTAACTCACAAACTTATTCGCAGTTATACTGAAGATAAAAATTATAAGCTTAATATATATAACAGACACTTTGATAGCCAAAATTCTATCCTTCACACAAACATCTACGTTAGGAAATTTCCGACATGAGACAGACTCATCCTTTACGACAGAAAAACTTAAATCGTCATTAACTCGCAGAAAATATGAAATGATCGAGTTCCATAAATGTCCATGACGAGATCCAAAGGCAAATGGATAGACTTCCTTGTAGTACTCCTTCGTACATGAGGTTACACCAATTCGAGAATACGTATACTCTTAAATACTGTATTAATATCAGTTGCGATTACCTACATACTTCGCCCACTACACCAAAATCCAGAATGGCGGCTTAAGGCCAGCCACACCTCCTTCAAAGTTGTACTTCCAAAATTGGCCGTTAGGCGGCTCTGAC